>MNCI01031799.1:73080-83219 GCA_015680685.1 Gnetum montanum
TAAGAAAATAATAAATAACAATAACAATTAATAATAATAATTAAACAATTAAAACTAAGTGAATGCTGCAATGATGAAGTAATCTCAATCTTTATTTTCGGTCATGTGCGCGTCCAAGTACGTCACACTCGAATAAAGGTGTCGTACAATTACAAGCATCACACTACAGGCATGCACTGGGAAAATATTCTATCTCCTATGGGAAAAAACTACAAGAGCTTCGCTACAACTAACTGAAAGATGCCTAAATGAGGCGGAAGGCCCTCTTATTTATAGGCTAGGATAGGTGACTACGTAAATGGGGCCACGTCAATGCAGGAAGGCTACATCAACGCATCGACTATATAGCACTTCATCAACAATCATTGAGAAAAAATAGCTAGCTTCAAAAACATAAGGGATTATTTTTAAAAAAGAAATGAGATATACCTCATATTTCTTTTAGCTATCAAGCTTGTCTAAAATTGAGGTTTTATTAAGTTGAAGATCCAAATAGTGTACTAGACAAGCATTATAATTGTATATAAAAATTAAATATTGACTCAACAAAATGGTCAACTAGCACTAGATGTAATAAGAAAATAGACTTTTGCTGTAATATTTCTTTTTTCCCCCTTCAAATGTGAGGGTAGATAAGAAAAATATGATGCTCATAGTCAAGATCTATTAACCCATATTGCTACAAGAAGTTGCATCCATCTTCCACTTTCTATGCTAAGATATTATAAATCTAAGATTAAGAGTACCACTTATGCATTCCAAATAGATTTTTTCTTACCGATTATATTTTTCTATAACTTTCCTAAAACCATTATTATCCTAATGATTATTTTGTTTTTATAGGTTGATTGAATCTTTTGCTAATCCAAACTACTAAATCTATGCATGGAGTTTGCAATATCATTTTATATAAATATTTTATAAAAATTAAATTATTTCATAACACTTATGCATGGAGTTCACAATATCATTCCATGTAAATCTTTTATAAAACATAGTCATTTTCGCATGTTTCTATTATATCTATCATTTCCTAGACATAACTAAAGGCACTGAGAGTGGGGATGAATTAGGGCCTTATAAAAATTAGAAGTAATCAGAAACTCATGAAAAGCTCCAAATTGAAAAATTAATCTAGAAAATATAGTAGCTATGATGGAAAAAGTAAACAGACATAGACTTTTAAGGTAGCTCAACTACTAGAATGGCAAACTTACATTTTCCATAAAAATCTCCCTAGGTTCTAAGAGGCAAAGTAATTTTATTAATCAAAATAAATTATAGGGATTCCTTTACAATCCTAAATTGAGCACAACCACTAAGCTCAAAGTCACATAAATTTACTTTCATAACATAGAGGAAGAGGAAAATACTCTCCTTATCTTTACACAAAGACTCAAGAATTATAGAGCTTTTTTAAGAGAAGTAGAATAGAGCTTTAACAAAGAAAAATAAGAGAAAGAATGAGAACCAAGAACAATAAAATTACAAAATAAAAAATTCTAGTTCAAACACAAGAGGGTTAGGACCAAAATTATTGAGCTGAGCTAGTGAGCTTCAATTTATAGTCATCATTCTTTGTAGCTATTCTTCAAGCCATTACTAATATGTTGAAGAAGCATGAGAAGAAATAAGTTATAACCATTATCAATCTATTAGGAGGAGGCTAGAGAAAAATGTGAATCTCTATGTATTACATTTTGGCCTTAATTACTACTTTTGTTGTTGAGCTAAGATGAGCATTAAAACTTTGTAAAGGAAGAAATTTTTCATTTTATCTTTGCCACCAACAATCACTACTTTCTTGTAGAAATGTTTTTGATAAACTTGTATCAAGAACAACAGCTCATTTGACTTCTTCTAACTACCCTTATTCTTTTTCATGAACGTGGCTCAGCTAACATTTGTAGTAATATAAGCTTTAACTTCTTCATAGAAAAGTCCTCTGTATTCTAAGAATTTTTGTATTTTTGAGCTTTCTTTCATGGTGATTTTAGATGGGATGGCCTTTTATTGTAAATGAGCTTTTTATTTTATGGTCCAAAGCCTTTGTAGCTTCACCTTTATGAGAAAAGGCTAGATTGAATAGAACTAGATCTATGATTACAAAGTATAGGCTTTTATCATAGAGAAATTTTCAAGAGCCCTTTGGTTTTAAATAGTATGCTACTTTTGTAGAACCACAAATGGTTCTAAGGTGTTATCTCTCTTTGAGCTAACATAGTAGATGTCCTTTAATATAAGCATAGTAGAACCAAAACTATCTCTAAATGAGTTCTAATATAATTTAAAAGCTTTTAAAATGGTTCTACTATGCTTACATTAATATGGTTTTACATATTAGAACCAAATTATATTACTTGGCTCTATAAGCTTATATGAATTAAGTTTTTTGCACATATGATCAAAAAATGCTTAGCTTAGTCTCACCAAATCCTCCAAATCATAATCTATAAATAGAACCAACCCAAAGAGCTAACATGGTAAAAAGAAGTTGGTGGTAGCTTGAGCTCTTGTGAAACCAAAATATGGTTCTAATAGTCAATGCTAAGCTAGATAAAAATTTAATAATGCACATGCTCTTTCAAAACATTCTTCTTGGACCTTTAAGTCTTCTCCATAAAAAATGAAGCTAACATGGTAGAACCAAATTAAGTACTCTTTGTAAAATTGAAAAATGATTCTAGAGCTAAAACTAAAAACTAAGTTGGATTAAAAAAAATGAAAAGTGCACATGATCCTAAGATGGTAGAACCATTTTGAGTGAGCTATGTAGAATTAAAAAATGATTCTAAAACACAATGCTTATACTAGAAGATCATATGACAAAGAGAGAAGTCATTAAAATCATAAGCTCTTGTACAACCAAAAAAATGGTTCTACTAGTTAGTTATATGTGTTGATGTGGCAAAAATAACTTGGGCAAATAGAATATTTTCTACAAAAGAAAAAAAATAAAAGCTTGAACCCATCTTAATAGAAGCTCTACTTACAAATCCAAACCTGCAACTAAGCTAAAAAAACCTAACAATCTCACCATTTTTAAAATTGAAAGAGTTTACATAATGAGCTAGAATAGGGCAAAATCACACAATTACAAGCACACAAAAATAGCTTAAAATTGCAACACAAGAAGCATTGGTCATACACACTCAGATTCATTACACAATTAGACAAAATTAACTCAATCCAAGCAAATAGATATCCACTATAAGTATATTAACATGGAAGGAAAATAAGGAGAAGTACACATAGCTCATAATAGGAAATAAAGAAAGCTCATAATAACACATTTACAATATCCAAGCCTCTAGTTAAAACATCTTAAACAAGCATCAATGCAAACAGATAGTCATATAGAAAACAAAATTGCAAGCTTACAGTTTTATGTAAGAGAAAATTACATAATCTAGAATAGAGACATGCACATCAACATCATAATGTAGCTCATAATAATCAAGCTTACAACTTAGTCAAACAAGTAGGGCTAGTCATCCCAAGAGGAAAAACAAAAAAATCAGAGAGATCATCATCACAATTGCTTATCAGTTAAGTAGTCATGAGTACACTACAACTCATAATAGCTAAAATAGATGAAAATAACTTAGCCAAACATAAAAAAAGCTAAGACATGCTACAAGCTTATACAAAAAAATTAAAAAATTTAGAGAACCCATCTTCACTTTTCTAGACACAATAACTCACATACGATCACATCACACATCAAAGGAAATAATTTTTTTGACAAAACCATCACAAAATAATAGCTTATACTCCCCCTTTTTGCTAGAAAAGGTGAAAGATAGCTCTCCCTGGAATTACTCAAATTAAGCTCAAAACAAAGATAAAAGATATAGCTATAATAAACTACGCAATAGGAAAACAAGAGATAAACATAAGAGGTTAGTTAAAATTAAAGTAAAACATACAAACTCCCCCTACAATAAAAATCATTAGCTTATATAAAATTTCTAAACTAACAACATAGAAAGGAAGATAATTAAGCTAGTTTGGGTAAAGTCGTCACACCCAACAATGTTCTTAAATATAAAAATATTTCATTATTCAAAGCCTTTGTAAAAATGTATGCCCTTTATTCTTTTGATGAAATATATCATAATTTTACTATTTGTAACTCTACTTAATCTTAGAGAAAATGATATTTTATTTTAATATGTTTAGTATTACATGAAAAATTGGATTCTTAAAAATAGAAATAGTTGAACTAGTATTACAATGAATAATTATTGCATCATACAATACTATAACAAAAATCTTTAATACTTCACTCATCTAGAGAATTTATGTGCAACAGTGAGGCTATAGCATATTCAACTTCAACTAATGATAATGCTACAAATTTTTTCTTTTTTCTCAACAATGATACTACTCTTTTACTGAAAAAATGATAATTTCCATTGATGAATTTTTTAACATCTTTATCTCCTACCCAATCTACATTTGTAAATGCTTGTAATTGAAAATTTCTGCTTTTTGGGTACTATAGCCCATGACTACTTGTGTCTTTCAAATACCATAAAATTATTTTGACTACAACCAAATGTGATTCTTTTGGTTCTAATAGATATCTAGAAATCAATCCTACTGCAAATTCTATATGAGGTCTACTAGCTATAGAATAATGCAAGCTTCTCACGATAGATCTATATAAAGTAGCATCAATATTCTTTCC
Source organism: Gnetum montanum (assembly GCA_015680685.1). Taxonomy (NCBI): domain Eukaryota; kingdom Viridiplantae; phylum Streptophyta; class Gnetopsida; order Gnetales; family Gnetaceae; genus Gnetum; species Gnetum montanum. The sequence goes on from MNCI01031799.1 coordinate 77,774, forward strand.
ATCTTCATCCTTGTGGAGATATACACTTGTGCTAAGAGAAGTTACATAAGTCTTAGCTTCTTTCATGCCAAAATTCTTGAACATCTGTTAAACATACTTTGTTTGAGAAATGAAGGTTCCATCCCTAATTTGTTAAATTTGTAAGCCCAAAAAATGAGATAACTCTCCTATCATAGATATTTGAAACTTCGATTTCATAGCTTCAACAAACTATTTACTTAAAGTTAATTTTGTTCCTCTAACAATTATGTCATCAATGATAAATTAAAATTTGGGGGTTTATGATATTGGATATATGATATCGTAGCATTAGTTACATTATCGTATATGCAATATCATGGGATGTGTGCCAACTTATAAATACAACACTTAAGCGTATAAATCCATAGAAGTTTTCATTCTATAGTAGCATAACTCTTACAATTTTTTTTCTTGTTTTTTTGAGTTAGTCTTTAGCACTTAGAAGTGTGAATGCCCGTAGTGTAGTGTGATGTAGTATACGTAGTCTTTATTTGAGCATCCTGTACTTGGACAAAAGTGTGATCGACAATAAAGATTAAGCTATTTCATACTATTGAAACATTCTTCTAGTTTGCTCTTTTACTTAGAATAATGGTTACCATTTTCTTAGCTAATGTTTACTTTTTCATGCACTTTACCATTACTATTGTTAAGCGGGATGAGTACAAATAACCTCAAGTACTTAAGTGTAATTGCTTGGTAATCCAATACTACTATTGCTCACCAAGTAGCAAAGTACTTGGTAATCCCAGTAGTAGTTACATGAAACCCAGGGTGTGTATAGAAGATCAAGACTAGATACTCATTACCTTAGGATAGAATATATTTATTTACTATTTTTGTTAGACTTAGACTTAGAAACTCTTTTCACTTCACCATGTTCACTAGGAGTTGGATGGTTCATATACCTCACTGTGAGCTAAACCATACACATAGACTTTACTAGCTCCACGTAGGAAGACAATGATATCAAACTTAAATCAATTACTAACATAATTGCATTACCTCATCCATAAATTATGATTTGGTCATGCATGAAACACTTGTGAATTTTATGATTGGGTGTTGGATTGCTCCAACATCCATCATTGGGATCATTACTTGGGACTAGTCAATGTATGTTAAGTAATTAATTTCGTAAAGTTCATTGTATCAAGAACTCAAAGTTAAAATCCATAATTTTCCAATAAATCTAAAAATAAGCACATTTAAACAAACATCTTAAACCAAAACATGGCTTCAAACAAGGATACATCATCACCTACCAAATAGACAAGAAGGGATAATGAAAGAATCAGCAATGAAGAAGAATGTGGAATGCTAATGCAAACAAGAATCACATATGGTCATACTAATCCTTATCATCCATATTTTACTTTCACCTTCTATCAAGACAAAAAAATGAGGTGGGGAGACATGCAAGGCAACATAGTCCTACCTCTAGATCATGAAGCACTTGGCATGCTCCAAACTCCCTTAAGGAGAATGAATTTGGACCAAATGCAAGATGGGTACCATGTGACTCATCACATGAAAAGACCCTATGAATCCACAAAGGAGTAGATGAGGAAAGATTCTACTATGGAAATCAAACATGTACACAACAAAGGGAAGCAAGTCAACATTTTTGTTGTCTTGGAAGAACTTGATGTTGATGAATTCATTACAAAACAACTCCATTGGAATCATGAAGAGCCTTCAAGAATACCTATTATTAAAATTAAGAAACCTATCAAAGTTCAACTACATTCCACTCTAGCAGAGACACCTAAGAGGGAGGTTGCTGACTTAAAGTGTAAGTAGGACTTAAGGCCAAGATTTTTTGTTAGCTCCTATAAAGAAGAATACCAAAGTCATGAAAGGAGGACAAGCTAGCATCACTTGACTACTATCTCATCCTCATCCTCATGATCATTAGTGGACTCTAATAGGAGGAGGCAAAGGCATAGAGACTATGATAGGGATGAGAGAAGGACTCATGACCATCATTCAAGATGCTCTGATTTAGAAGGTGAAGGATATGAGCAAAGAAGATGAAGGGATCAAAGAGAGGATTGTGAAAGGGATGAGCATAGAAGGGGATACCACTACAACAAAGGACACAAAGCTAATCATGATAAGAAACACCTGATGACAACCCATAGCATGATATACATCCAAGAGGTTGTACACATACCAGCCAGGCATGTGAGAGAAATATGTATTAAATGGCTTGATATGAATAACATGCCAAGATTTGAGGGTGGTTATAATGCTAATCCACAACACCACCTCCAAGAATTCCATGATGTTTGTGCCCTACAAAACATTGAAAGTGTGTGGAAAAAGTTAAAGTTATTTTCATGAACACTTGTGAAAGAGGCTGAGAGCTAGTATAGATCATTTGAACCTAAATCAATTAGAAGTTGGAAAACCATGCTAGAGATCTTCAATGATAAGTACCAAACCTACTCTCAAGTTTCCAACTTAAGGAAACAAATCCAAGGATGGAAGCAAGGGACTCATGAAATCCTTGATGTAGCAATGGGTAGGTACTATTCACTAATGTACAAATTCCCAAGTCATAGATTCTCACAACGGAAATAGCTCAAGCACATTGTATATGGGTTACAAAACAAAATCAAAAAGACACTTGGGGTTTATGCCCAAGGTCAATTATCTAAAATAACTACCCATCGAATCTAGAGATTAACTAATCAAGTGGACAAGAAGGAAGGTGAATTAGGAAAGAAAGAATTAAGTGAAGAGTATAATAGAGACCCATCTATTAGGAAAAGGGATGCACAAGTTTGTGACACATAAGAGGAAGAGACCTTAGATCAAGTAGTTCAAAAGAAAACTCCACCATTCCAAAAATCTAACACCGATGTAGCAACATAACTAGCAAAGATGTGGGACTCAGTCGATGAGAGATGTACAATAGTCTTAAAGATTATGGAGGAGAAAGTAAAGTAAGCCTTTATTAAAGGCAAGAATAAGAAAAAGAAGAAAGTCTTTGGATAAAAGGGAAAAGTGGCTTCAATGGCTAAGTGTTCAAACACAAGCTTCACCGATGGGGACGGATGTGTCATGTGTGAGTACGAACATCCCAAAAGATGTTGTCTAATAATGGCATATTTATAGGAGATAGAGGCATATGCACTTAATCCTAAATTTGCTAAAAAAATAGATGCCCAAAAGGTTACCTTATCCTCAAGGTAACTAGAAGTAAAATGTCCAAACCCTGTACTATCCCAGCGAAGCTTTGCGATAAACACAAGAATAGTACTATCAACAGTGGTAACTACCCCAATCATGGATCATGCCATGACCTCACCAATAATATTCATAAAAATAGCTAGATCCATATAGGTATTTTGTACAACATCTAATCTCTCTTGATAATGTTGTTGTCCAAACTCCATAATACTAACCAATAGAGTACCATAGATCTATGCCATCAAGGATAGATCTAAAGTCATATGTACATCCATCAATAGCTAGTCCTTCAAATCAACACCAGAATCCTCTACCAACAATACCACCTCCTATCATACAAGGGGAACTACCATCACAAGCATAGCAAAAGAACACAACCAAGGTGGTTTGTTTACAAGAAGAGGTAATTACATGCGAATCACAACCTAGGAAACAATTGTTCTTTCAAATAAGTCTTGAAAAGATTTGATAGATGGGGAATACATCTACTTCCACCCCATCTACATCAAATCCTTCTCACCACAACAAGATTTCATCTTCATCAAATCCAAAATTCATGACTTTCATGCTTACTCAGCCGATCACTCATTGAATAAAGGTAGGGACCATCCACAAAAGTGAACTAATTCAGGAAGTCCCTTAGTTTACCTCTAAATAGGAGGGTGGAAATCATGCAAAGCTCTACTTAATTCTAGGTCAAGATTAAACTTGATCTTACAATACATGTACCAAGCCTAAAATCTACCACTGCTAAAGAAGAGTAAGATTTGGTTAGAGCTTATAGACTAGTCAATCATAGTTCCACTAGGACAAGTGGATGATGTGGTTACAACAATCAATGGTTGGTCTTACCTTGCAAATTTTCTAGTCATTCATGTGGTGAAAAATAAGGGGGAATTTCCAATTATTATAGGAAGAGCTTGGCTTAGCACTGTTGATGCTAAGCTTGGTATTTGTGACTTGTCCTTGGATATTTCCAAGGAAGCCGAAGCTAGTATTATACAAAGATTAAGAGTTCCATGTATTGCATACAATGATAATGGATGCAATTGCATGTAAAGAATATGGACTATCATGTAAGGATGTATTAAAGCATGTAACAAATGTGTAGAGGAAATATGTCTGTACAAAATATCTGTATGGAGCAACCATATAATAGAAAGGCATCTAGTGGCTAATCAAGAACCAAGAAACATATGGATCTTTTGGTATGTCAAAACATTAAAAAAAATGGAGAACAAGGTTGTTTGTGTGGTTTTTTGATTTTTTTGTTTCTAGGACAAGAACTTGGATTAAGATAAGAAGGCTTGCAGAAGTTAAGATCATGGACAAGGAATGAACAATTCAAAATGCAAAGGAAGCTAAAGAAAGATGTTTCCAAGAAATAGTAGATGTCTTGGAAGAATTTAAGGTAGAATAGGAGAAGACATCGCTCCAAAATAGTAGACATCTTTCTAGAGAGAATACATCTTTCTAGAGATCTTTCCAAAATGAAGGACTAGTGTAGAAAGATGTCTTTCTAGAGTGAACATCAAATGCAAAAAGATGTCTCAGTCTTGAATAAGACATCTTCAATAACTATTAACTAGTAGTTGCATGGATTTAAAGGTAATTTTTGGAACATATTAGCTATAAGAATATTTCATCCTTACTGAGAAAAGTGCAAGCATTGTGTACTATCTATTGTAATCATTTAGCAATCATTGTTTCTCCTCATTGTACAATTATTTGTCTATTGTAATTAGTCAAAGAGAGTTGTGCCTTAGAGTGCAAGGATCAACAAACTTAGTTGAATTCTTTCCTTGTGATTGTTGTTCTCTTTTGTTACCCTATGGGGTTGATGTGCTTCTTATGGGAAGGCATCTTACCTGAGCTTGCCAAAATCCTGAGGGATTGAGTGTTGGTGTAGTGCCACAATACTCTAAAGCAGAGTTCAAGTTGTAAAGATTGTAGGATTCTAAAAATCACATTCTAAGCTTGTTAAGACCTTGTAGGGATAAGTGGATTAGTAGCATCGAATCACTTTATTGCAAAGCTTAGAGATTGTACAGGGTGTTGTACTCTTCAAACCACATTTTAGAGCAACAAAGTCCAAAGGTGTGCTTGCAAACTTCCCTTCGAGTGTGGACTACTGAAGTTGGGAAACCATGTTAATTTTGGTATGTGCTTTGCTTCAAAGAGTTTTTTATTTGGGAAACTTATTCATCCTTTCCCCCATCCCTCACAC
>MNCI01031799.1:83252-107022 GCA_015680685.1 Gnetum montanum
GTTCAATGATTCTCAAAACTAAATCTAATAAATAAATGAAACTAATAGAACAAATTGCTACCTACGTTGAAGAAGTTGCTAAGTTAGAATAATTAAGGGAAAGGAACTTCTACCCACAAACAAATTAAGAGGCAAAAAGAAACTAGGGATTTTTGGAGATTTCGGACACTATGAGACCATACCCATTAGAACTAAAGGTCCTACAGGCCACTTTGGAATATGCATTTCTAAACAACAAGAAGTTGGTAATAATTACTACTACTTTAAAAGAAGAATAGAAAACGAAGTTGCTCAATGTGATTAAAAGATGGATTATAGCCTTTGCATGGTCTTATGATGAGATTATGGAAATTAATCCATGATTTTGTCAACACTGGTTATATACTAACCCTACAGTCAAGCCATGAGGTCAACCCCCAATGAAGGCTCAATCCAAAATTAAAAGATGTAGTCAAGCAAGAGTTAGAGAAATTACTAAAGGTAGGATTCATCTATCCTATTATGGATAATGAATGGATCAACCCCTTAGTGATTGTTCCAAAGAAGGAAGACAAATGGTAAGTCTACATTGACTTCTAGGTGTTGAACATTGCTACATTTACTCTGTCATTTCTTGATCAGGTCCTAGACACCATTGTAGGACATTAGTAATAACATTTTCTAAACATATACAATAGATACAATTAGATTTGCATTGCACCTGAGGACCATGAAAAAACATCATTCACTTACCCATGTAAAACATTTGCCTACAAGGAAATTCCATTTGGTATTTGTAATGCACCTACCACATTCCAGAGACTTGTGCTTAGAATTTTCTAAAAAAAATTGGGAATTGAAACACCACTAATTTTGGCCTAGCACTTTGAAACAAGAACAACCCATAGCCCTTTTGGCTTTTGGGAAGCAAAATTTAACTAAGGCATGGAACTCATGCCCAACTTGCTCACATTGTCAAGCTAGCTTGCCCTCAGCATGAGTAACTCCGATAGCCTCAAAATCAAGTCAAAGATGGTCCAATTTGAAGGTGCAAGCCATCCTCAAGGGCCACTGATGTCAAATCTAAGCTTCAGCATTTAGGGATTCAAATTTCAAGTCAGACAACACAAATTTTCACACTCATGTTGTCACTCACACTAAGGTCACGCTGGCAGCGTGAGTGCAACGTGAGCAACTTTCAAAGCCCAAAATTAAGTCAAAACGATCTGATTTCCAATGTGCAAGACATATTTAGGGTTCATCATCAACAAGATTCAAGTTCCAGCCTCCAAAATTCCAAATTTCAGGTTCAAAATTTTAGGTTTCTGTAGCTCACAATGTGGTCACGCTCACTCACATTGGCAGCATAAGTCTAGCATGAGCTACCAAAAGTGGTACAAAAAAGGGTACATCAAGAAAGTAGTAGCATTTCAAAATATTTCTAGGAATTGCTATTGTTGTGAGAGAGATAATGTTACCTCTTGGATGCTAGGATTTGATCTTATAGGTAGCTATGTTCTTTGGGCTAAGAAAATTGGCTAACCTCCATCCATCTAGCTAATGATTTGAGCCACTTCATTGAGGTGACTCATCGCTGGATGATACATAGATGGATCACTAGCACTTGTTCCTACTAGCTGCTTCTGCTCATGCAAGAGTTGTTCTCAAATCTCGTGCATTCCTTCAAGGGCAATGTAGGACTTTGATGTTGTTTCATGAATGGATGATGGAGGTGGTGGTTGCTGCTGCTTTTCCTTAGTTGTGGCAAGGGTTTTATCTTTCATCATTTTTGTCCAAGAGGTAGAAGGAGCATGCTTGATTGCATCTTTGGTGTAGCAAACTATTCCTACCTATTTACATAATTTCTTAATGAGGTAGGGAAAGGGCAAGGCTTTCCTTCCATATTCATTTTCCTTAAATCACTTCTCTATATCTAGATAGATTAGATGTGGAAGGTTCACAGGAAATTTCCCATATAGAGTAGCACATGCATGGTGGAAAAGGTGATTACCTTATTAGGCCTCACCATCACATTGAGGTGATAGACTACTATCTTGAAATATATGCACTACGACGGGGTGAGTGCACCATACTCCTTGCCATCCACTTCATAACATCGTTGGGTGCATTCCATCTTTGCATTTGAGTCTACTTGTGTAGAGATCTCTACCAAATTTGTTTTAATATTATGCAACCCAAGGGCCTACATAATGGCCTCCACCGAGTAGGACATCTGAATGTCCTTGATCTTCATAGTGGCTTGCACTCACCTACTATTTCAGAAGAGATATGTCTCTCCCATGTATCATTTCCCACTAGAAGTGATGATTGGCCATATGGGAGAGTTTTGCAACTACATCTTGACTTCTGTTGGAGCATGGTCTAAGATGGTGCAAATTTTAATTCTTAGAAAACTAAATGTTGGATGTTACGAGGATTGATCTTATCAAGGTAGGCTTGAGTCAATGTCACCTCAAGTCTTGACATTGGTCTTGGCACCTCATCTCAATGGAATTGTTTAGTTATAGCTACTTCCTTAGGAATCTATCAAACAGATTCCACTTTGGTCTTCTCCTGAAGAGGTCTTGTCACATGGATTTCTGCTAACTATTCCTAGGCTTGTTCTTGCTTATCTCTTCCAACTCTAGGTCATTTATCCATTAGTTGGAATTGTCCTCCTTCATGTGGGAATTTTGGTCTAGGTGCCATCTATAATCACAACATGATCAAGGATTAACACTTAATGTGTAACTTTGAAACATTTGGAATATCTTATCTATTAGGGTAGTTACACTTGGCTAAGTTGTGATCATGGTTAGTTTGATTATTTTATTATTACAAGATCAAATAGGTTACCAGAGTGTGTTGAAATGGTTTAACTCTCATTACTTAGTATTTTAATATTATTGATTTGTTAAACCCATGTGAGAGTTAGAAAATTTTCAAAAAATTTGGCCATTGAAAACCTAAGGTTTATGGCCCCCATGATGTAGACCATGCCTCCAGAAGTTGTAGGACTAAAGAATGGAATGAATTAGACATATATTTTGAAAGTTATGGGCTTTGAAAGATTTTGAGCTATGAAAAATTGCAAAAAGTCCCTTATGTTTGAAGTAACTAGCAAAAAAATTCCTAAGGGATGGGCAGTATATATAGAATTTTTCCCATGCATCAACTAGGCCTCATTGACAAGGCTAGTTGATGTGGTTAGCTACATCGACTAGGCCTAGTCGATGTGGCTATTAACCACAATTTAACCAAGTCAAAATTCAAAAAATACAAGGAGTTTTTGAGAAAAATTAGAATCAAATGGAAGCCTAAGAAGCCAAGAACACACTGAGATGCATGGAAAGGGCTTCATATTTCACAAAAGATAGAGATTCATTGGAGAAATACCTTAAGGAGCACATAGTTGGATGCAACCAATAGAGAATGTAAAAGATTTGATTGCCAAAATGTCTAAGGGACTTAACTACCCCAACCAAGAGACATGCAAGTGGATCCTTCCCATAGTAGGTTTATGCCCTTTTTTTCCCTTGCATAACCACAACTAAGAAGTCCATGAGTCCCACAGTTGATTAATGGTTATGAAAAGTTAAGGATTGAATTGAGAAGAATCCATCTAAGAATTTTAACATATCAAACTAAGACATTGAGCAAAACATGAAAACTGGTAGTGAGGTGAGTTATGGAAAGTAATGATGGATGAAAGAGGAAGTGAAATGTAATTCCTAATCGTGGTCACATGAAGTCCCTTATGGATTCTATGGTTAAATGACCTGATAAAGTCCATCCTTAGTCCAAACCAAAACTAACCACTTTTAATGACCTCGCATCACCACTTGAGACATAAGAATGCTCCAATAGACAACCATCATTCTTTATTTAACATAATGCCTTCCTAGACCATGAGATGGCTCTTTTATTAATTGAGTCGAAGATTGGTCTCACATACATTTTAAGCACTTGCTCAAGGTGGTTCAAGGCTTGGTCAAATGTAGTGCCATAGGTAGAAAAGTCATCTTTGAAAGCTTCCACCCTACTACCAATCTATTGCTAAAAAATGCTCAAGACAAGGTGTTGGAAAGTTGTAGGAACATTGCATAGACCAAGCAACATCTTTTGTTATGCAAAAGTCCCTCAAGGACTTGTGAATGTAGTTTTGTCCTGATCCTTTAGTGGGATCTAAATTTGATTATAGCCACTATAACCATCCATAGAGCTATAATAGTAATGCCCAGAGATTGTGTCCAACACCTAGTTCATAAATGGCAATGGAAAATGATCTTTGAACATTGCCATGTTCAATAGCCTAAAATCAATAAATACCCTCCACTTGATACCTGTAACGACCGAAAATATTGATAGCTAGAACATTGAGGGGTTTTTGGACACATAGCCTAACCTTGCCTCCGCAAGAGGGCCTTACTAGGAAATGGAGGTGGAGTGCCCCAGATAGTCTTATCAATCGAATAGGGACTTTATTGATTGCAACTGGGGTATTGCATGCAATTGGGGATGGTGTGGTTAGCTGAAATGCAAATGCAAATAATGTGAAATGATGCTAAGTGTCAAAGCGATGTTTCATGGTGCTAAGTGTAGAGCATAGCCATGGAATGGGGGTGAGTGTAGCCAAGGGTTTTGACCAAAACAAGGGTGTCAACCAATGGAGACTACCACTCAAGCATATTATAGCATGAAAACACATGAAAAAATGCAAAAAGATACAAAAAGAGTGCAAGAAAATGCTAGGAATAAGAGAGAGAAATAGAATACTACCCCAAATGGGAGCATAATTAACTCCAAAAGGGTTTCAAAAGGTACACAGTGTACAATAGACACAATGGGAGCAAAGTCACAGTCTCAGTGGTATTGGGCCATGAAGTCTAGTGCTCTTCATGATGAACTGTGCCTATCAAGTTGGTCGTCATAGTGTACCTTGTTATGTTCTATAGGGCTACAACAAGGCCATGACATACCATGTGATGTAGGGATGCAACGAGGTCGTGGTGTACCATATGGTGAAGCTATGCCTCTCTATCAATGCAGTGTGCTCTTAGTATTGTTCACCCATGGAGCTAAGTGCCAAGATGCCAAAATTCTAAATGCCAAATGAAATTGCCAATTACCAACCCCTAAAATTTTGGGGGTCTAAGGGTATTTATAGGGCTAGGGTTAGCCCAAAATGTAGATTGAGTGCCACATGGTGGTGCAATAGGTGGGACTACGCTCTAGGGTATTTGGGAAGAGCATAGCACTGACACATAGAGAAATTTGCTAAAGTTGATGTTTCCATGCAAGCTACACTAGCCTCGCTCTAGAGAATAGCACTAAGAGTTAGAAAATTTTTTAATCTATTTCTTCCATCCTAATCTAGCTTAACAGCTTTTGGCTTGACACTTAGGCAAATTGGCCACTAAGGTGTTGGCTATGCTCTAGAGTGTAGCAAGGGCAATAGGAGTGTAGCACAACACTTAAAAAATTCTACAAAACTGGCCATTTGTTTGTTAACTACACTAGCTATGCTCTAGAGCATAGTAAAGCGTAGCAGCTACAGTGCTAAGCGTAGCAGCACACTTAAAATTTTTTTGCAAAACTAGCCATTTGTGTGTTGGATACACTTACTACACTCGAGAGCGTAGTAGAATGTAGCAACTATAATGCTAAGCATAGAAGCTATAGTGCCAAGCATAGTACAACACTTAGAAAAAATCCTACATATTTTAACCTTATTCGAACACTTAGCCAAAATTGTAGAAGATTGATTGTTGAAGCTAACTACACACTACTATAGTGAAAAGTGTGGTCCTAGAACTTAGACAAATTTGTAGAGAAAGTTCCATCATTCTAACACTTAGCCAAATTTATAGTCAAAAAGTAGTAGCCCAAATTTTTGTGGTGTTTCATTAGCCTCTCTTTGTTGATGTCTGGAGGAATGGCCCGAGAGAAGTCGACAAAGAATCAAGAACATCATAGCAAACATGGCACCAACATTGCTTGTCGATACCAAATCAGGTATCATTCCACCATGTTCAAGAGTGCTATGGATAAGGATATGTTGGGCAAAGTGTATAGGCAATGTGCTAGGAAGATGAAATGTAAGTAGGGGAAATGAAATGCAAATAGTGCATCATGATGCAAGATGAAAAGTTAGCATGGTTGACAGTGATCATGGCATGAAGTGGCTTGCCCCTGAAACATTGATCTCTCATCGAAGTGCTTATGAGAGAGTCAAAGTCGATCCAAGGTTAGGCCAGTTACGAAGCTACAATGTCATTAATTTACTTAGGGATGTGCTTTTCCCTGTTCTTATTTTCTTTTCTTTTTTTTTCATTTTTTTCATTTTTTTCATTTTTTCTTTACTTTTTACTTTTTCTTCTTTACTTTGTTGCAAGACAAACCTTCATTGGGTTCTGCATATTGCAAAATGTCAGCTACAAGGTGTTGGCCATCGAGTGGACTACATGCCACAAGATAGGCTTTGCTTTGATGCAACCATATCACATTTGTAGGACAGGTGTTTCCTCCCAAGGATGAGTTCCATTACATCCACTTAGGCCTTGACCCACCAATAAAGTCTCCCCATGGGACAAGTTATCTTACATCCACCTTGGGTTCTACAGTTGACATGAAGAGAATGTGCCATGTGCATTACAGTGTATATGCATCAGAGAGTTTGCATGTAAGGGAATGCGAGGAATGCAAGAGGGAATGGCAATGTGGTGTGCGTAAGCTATAATGCGAGGACATGGGTGGGATATAAATGGATGAGGAAGGGAATGTGCACTCTTGAGAGGGTTTGCTAGCCCAATCATGCACATCAGAGCTATGCAACAACTTGTTTCTACAATGAGATGCATCTTTGCATGATCACCTCCAAGGTTTCATCCTATGAACATAACTTTGAGAAGATAAGAAAACCACACAACATGACATGCAAATGCAAATGCCAAATGTGAAGATGTTGCAAGTATTGGATGCGAAGATGCTACAAATGCATCAAATGTTATGCTAGTTGCAAGTGCTTAGGAAGTCAATGAAAGTGCCAAGGCAATGATTCTGTGAGTCCTTCAAAGGCCACACCAATGGTAGGTGCTCCAAAAGATCAATAGAATGGTGGGAAGCGATGATGTTGTGAGTGCACAAACCTAGTTTAAGGTCTTGGTATATTGTGGAGTGCTAGTTTATAGTCTTAGCAAACTATTGTATGTCAGTTCAATGTCGTAGCAGACGAGCTATTGTGCGAATTTAACATCATGACCCAAGGATGATCTATGCTAGTTTATAGTCATAGTAGACTATCTGTGCCATTTTTTTACATCATGATAGATGAGTGCTTACCTTGCTTGTGTGAGGTGTGATACTACATGCATAGTCATGATGTGTACTTGCAAAATCCTAGAAAAACAACATCAAGCAGCAACTATGTAACAAAGTTAAAATGCACAAATGAATGAAGGTAATGCAAGATGCGATAGTTTTGGGTCATTTCAATCTATAGCAATAGTTTAAAGCCATTCTATGGCATGCGTGCTAGATTAAGGCCTTTTCAGGCCATGTGTTTTTTTGCAGTTTTAGTTTTATGACTTTTATGTATTTTTGATGTTTTTGAAATGAAATGCATAAGCTAAGTTGATGAATGCATAAACAAAGCAAAAGAATGTGTGATTTAAGCAAGCACAAAAAATGTGTGATTTATGCAAGCACAAAAAATGTAAATGCATAGGCTAATGTAAGGTAAATGAAAGTTAAAAATGCATGGCAAGTGGAGGCAAGAGGTAGGTAGGTGCCTAGCACATTTTTGGCCAAGGGAGTGCCTTAATTGGGTAGTTGGTTCCTAATCTAGTTTAGATTAGGGAACACACAAGGCCTAGGATCCTCTGGAAGGCTATTGGCTTCAACCACTCATTTGGGTATGTTAGCCTTATGTGTTATGTTGGTTACTGCAAATGCATCACCAAGAAACTCTACCTTAAACACTTGCTCCATGTCTATGTTGCGGATAGTCAGAAAGAAGGCATTATCACCGTGGATGATAAATTAACCACCTTCGTATGGAAGGTGGACTTCTTGGTGGATGGGAGAGGAGACGACCTATAGTTTAGCTAGCTAAGGCCTACTAGGATTAGGTTGAAGCCTAGCATCTCCTCTATGATAGTGAAACCTCTGCTAGTGGGGAATTGCTCTCCTACCATGAAGGCTAAGTTGATTGTACCCCTGACAATAATGCATGATCTATTGAAGGATTTTAGACACACTATTTTGGTTGGCTTGATTTCATTTTCTAGGCCTATCTTGTTGATAACTAAGTACAAGACTATGTTTGCTATTGCACCATCATCGATATGCACTCTACAAATTGTGCACTACCCAACATGTATGCTAATGGATAGTGGAGCTATAGTGACCTCCCCTCATTTAGGGTTGACCTTGACTACATCATCATGAAATGCTAGGGATGTTGAACCAAATTCCTATGGTGCAGGGGGCAACATCATTGCATAGATGACATTCTCATCTACAAAGATGTCCTCCATAACAAGAATGAAGGCCAACATCTAGGCCAACACTTGGTGGTGAGTAGATGAGGCCATGACTAGGTTGTACAAGCTCAACGTTGTGTTCTTTTGCTTGAGCATTTGTTTTACCTAGGTTAGTGCAACTACAAAGTCTTTGTTGTTGGCCATTGTGTTGGCCTTGACTTCCTCCATGTGGCTTGAGAGACGGATCTCTCGTAAAGGGTACTTGGGCTTGGGTTCCTTGGCCTACTTAGGGGTAGGGACCCTAGTGTTTGGTTGTTGCTTTCTGGTTATGGCCTTTGCTTTGGCCATGGGGGTTGCAAGGTGCTCATTCATCACCTTACATTGTCATTTGGTATGCCTACCTGGGTTGCTAGTGGGGTCAACCCTTGAAGGAGGAAAGACCAAGAAATTTCCCACTGTTGGGCTTCAGATAGGTGAGGGGCCATCACATTATAGCACCCTTATGATAAATAGTGGTTTAAGAGTTGTTATAGGTCCAACTTGTTGTGGCACCTTGATGATGAAAAGTTACTTAGTAGTTGTTGTTGCTGCATCATGCCATTTTAACATCTTAGTGGATGGTTTTTTTGGTTGCTAGTTTAACATCTTAGTGGACGATTGCTATGGGACCTTGACCACAAAGGATGTTGTGGGTGCTCAAGGTGGAACTTTGATAACAAAGGGGGGCCTCTTGCTTATGCAAGTTAAGGGGATCCTTACCTTGCTAGGAGGCATGCAGATCACAAAAGGTTGTTGCATAGGTTTAGACTTGCATCTATACTAATGGAGTTTACAATGTAGGGGGTGTCATCTACGTTGGATTGGCTCACTGCATCGAGTACCAATTGGCCCTGTTCTATCATTCTTTGTAGGTCATCCTGCAAAGCATGATAGTTATCCGTATTGTGACCATACAGTTGGTGGTAATGATAGTATTGGTCTAGCTTGAAGTGTTGTCGGACTAGGAGCTCGTTTGGTATTGCTGAGGTGGGGTTACTTAGTAGTTTGCACTCCCTATCATGTTTTTCGTAGGGAATCTCTGATATGTGCTTGTATTAGATTCACCTGGCTTTTAGGAGTTACTCGAGAAATTCAAATGGTTCCATCAATAGAAATGTATACTTTGAGTGATCCTTGCACTCAAAGTTGGACCTTGGGGTGGCCCCTACTGATGTAGGAAAGTTGGCACTAGAGTTATTAGGCCTTGGTTGGTTGCTTTTGTGCTTGTGGCCACTATTGCCACTGTTGAATTTTACTTGCACACATGTTGGTTTCTGTAGGCCATGTAGGCTAGGTCATTACTAGCTTGCGTTGCCTCCTCTATGCCCTTTGTTTGGGCAAAGGCTTGGATGAGAGACTTTGGGGCCAAGTAATATAATTTGGACTTAATGAAGTCATTCACTGCATCCTTGAAGATGGCTAGTAGGTACGTCTCTACTAGGGGTTCATGCATTTCACTAAATGCAGCATTTCAGTGTTGGTGGAATTTTAGCATGGGCTCGAGGGACCACTGTTTAACCTGCATGAGCTAGTCAAGGGTTGCTTCAAGCTTTAGGTTGTACCTAAATCATGTTACAAAGTGGCTTATGAGATCCTTCAAAGAAGATATTAAGGCCTTGGGTAGTGTGCAATACTAGTCTAAGGCCTTGCCAATTAGTGACATGCAGAACACGTGCATGATGGATTGTGGCTAGGCTTGAAGGAGTACGCACTCAGATCGAAATGTGATCAAGTGTGTGTTGGGATTTCCTTTACCATTGTACTTGGTGAGTTGAGGGAGTTGGACCCTAGTTGGGAGAGTTAGGGGTGGGACCGTAGGACTTATGAGGTCATCTTGATAGAAGTCCACCACCTTGAAGGTTTCGAAGGAGGTAGCTTTGAGTTGGTTGATCTCTTCCATCAAACTTTGGATCAATTGAAATACTTGATCCAAGCTTGGGGATGTTCCAGTCGGTTGCATTGGCTAGGCTTTTGTTGGTTGTACAACGTAGGGTCAAATTTTTGGTTGTGAAGCTTGTGAGTTTAATGTCATAGTAAACGAATGTAGTTGATGCATTAACTGAGTGATGGGTGTGGTGACTGAAGTAGGCCACACACAAGTGGGTTGGATGCACACCACGAATGTCGTTGAGACAAGCAAGATGTAGGATGCCTAAATTGTCTGGGGCTGGGAGGTGGCCCCTACATGAGCATAGGGTTGGAAAAATGTAGTGGTTGCTTGCAAGAAAGGCTAAATTGGCATGGTTACCATCTTGGAGAGGACAGCTGGACCAAATCCAGGAGGGGCCGTACTAGAGATCGATTGTTGGAAGACAGTGTAGAGTGGGCTCTCGCATTCGAAGCAAGCCTTAAACTCATCTTCTTCCTCATAGGTTGTCACTACATCATGCTCATTTGCATGAATGAGTTGGAACAATAGTTGGTGGTAGGACTCCGTGAGTGGGATTATGTCAAACAAGAAGGGGTTTTATTCCCATTCATCCTAGTGGACTTGTTCATAGTCCTATTTTGCCTCCAAGTCAAGGCAATCCACTAGTAATCCTACTTGAAAATTTGGCACAAACAAAATTGTATTGTTCGTGGCTTAGCATAGCATGCTTTGTGTGGATCGTACTGTCAAATGTGTTAAACACCGACATGGAAGGTTGATCTGGATTCATGTTCACAGATCAAGTTGTGAGAGTTGCTATTTGCAAAAAATGGCTAACTCTAAAAACTACAAAAAAATGACTAAGTTTGTTGGTAGCAAAAAAATGGCTAAGTATAAAAATGTAGAAAAATAACTAAGTGTAAACATGTAGAAAAATGGCTAAGTATGAAAACTGCAAAAAATTGACTAGTGTAAAATTGTAGAAAATTGGCTAAGAATGCAACTACGAAAATTTGGCTAAGTATGAAAATGCAGAAAAAATGCTAAGTATGAAAATGCAAAAAAAAAATGCTAAGTATGGAAATGTAGAAAAAATGCTAATTTTGAAAGCTACTAAAAATGGCTAACTCTGGTGCTACACTAGAGCTAGCTATGCTCTCTACGTTGAGAGCTAGCTATGCTCTCTTGAGCACCTAGAATTTTGGTTAAGTGCCAAAGATACGCTTCAGCTTTTGTCCAACAAGGTTCTAGGGGAACTAATGATGGGGTCCAATCTATACCAACCAATGGTGGAAAGATCATGTGGGACAACAATTAGAAAATGCAAAAGGAAATGGCAAGGCCCTCCTTCTAGTGCCAAAGACTGTAACAATTGAAAATGTTAGTAGCTAAAACACCGAGGGGTTCACAGGCATACAGCCTAACCCTACCTCTACGCAAGGGCCTTGATAGAAAATGGAGGCAAAGTTCCCTAGATGATCTTGTTGATCAAAAAGGAACTTTTCCAACTACAACTAGGGTATTGGGTGTAATTGAGCATGGCGTGGTTAGCCAAAATGCAAATGCAAACAACATGAAATGGTGCTAAGTATCAAAGCAGTGTTTCATGGTGTTAAGTGTAGAGCGTAGCCATGGAATGTGGGAAAGTGTAGCCAAGGGTTTCGACTGAAACAAGGGTTTCAACCCATGGAGACTACTACCTGAGTGTAGAAAAGTGTGATGACGTGTGAAAAAATGTGAAAAGACACAAAAATTGCATGAAAATGCTAGGAATAGAAGAGAGAAATGGAACACCATCCCAAATGGAAGCATAGTTAACTCCAAAAAGATCTCAAAAGGTACATAGTGTACAACAGATGTAGTGGGAGCATAGTCATAGTCTCGATGGTGTCGAGCTATGACATCTAGCACTCATCGTGATGAACCATGTCTGTCGGGTTGGTCATCATAGTGTACCATGTGATGTTCTGCAGGGTGGCAATGGGGCCATAGTGTACCATGTGGTGTAGGGCTACAATAGGACCATGGTATATCATGTAGTGTAGCTATGCATCTTTGTCAGTGCAATGTGGTCTCATTCACCCATGGAGCTAAGTGCTAAGATGCCAAAATGCCAAATGCTAAATGAAAGTACCAACTACCAACCCCTAAAACATTGGGTGTCCAAGGGTATTTATAGGGCTAGGCTTAGCCAAAAATGTAGATCAAGTGCCATGTGGTGGTGCAATAAGTGGGACTACACTCTGGGGTAGTTGGGGAGAGTGTAGCATTGACACATAGAGAAATTTGCTAAAGTTGATGTCCCCATGCAAGCTACGCTAACTACGCTCTAGAGCATAGTGGAGAGCATAGCACCAAGAGTTAGAAAATTTGCCAATTTTTTTCTTTCATCCCAAGCTAGCTTGATAGCTTTTGGCTTGACACTTAGGAAAATTGGCCACTAAGGTGCTGGCTATGCTCTAGAGCGTAGCATGGGCAATGGGAGTGTAGCACAACACTTAGAAAAATTCTGCAAAACTAGCCATTTATGTGTTGGCTATGCTTGCTATTCTCAAGAGCATAGCAGTTATAGTGCCAAGCATAGCACAACACTTCGAAAAAATTTTGTAGATTTTAACCTTGTTTGGACACTTAGCCAAAATTGTAGAAGATTAGCTATTAAAGCTAAGTATGATCTACTATAGTGGAGAGCATGGTCCCAGCACTTAGACAAATTTGCAAAAAGTGCCATCATTTTGACACTTGGCTAAATTTGTAGTTGAGAAGCAATAGCCCAAATTTTTGTGGTGTTTCAATACCTTTCTTTGGCACAATCACAAGTGGGCTATCCCACTTACTATCTTAAATTAGATAAATGAACCTTGCCTTGAAGAGTTGTTCAATTTCCTCTTTGACAATCTACTTCAATTTGGGGTTCAATCACCACTACAACTACCTCTTTGGCTTGATGGAAGGATCAATATAGATGTGATACTAGCATATCCTAAGATTAATCCCAATGAGTTCAAGATATGAGCAAGAAAAGGTTATTGGCCATTTTTTAACCACATTTAGCAACTTCTCTTTTTTTTCAAAGACAAGATTAACATTGATTATTATTGACTTGCCATTTTTTAGGAATGCATACTTCATGCCAGTAGGTAGAGTTTTCAACTCTAGGGGCTCTAGTTTAAAACTATCAGGAATTTTCAACTCTTCCCAATTGGTATCATTAGGTTCATCATTAGAGAGCTGGTGATGAACTTACTCTAGTTCATCCATGCCTTCAACATAGGAACAAGTTAGGCTCTTAGTAGGTTCCATGTGAAGTGTGCTACTTTTGATATCAGTTATTAGCCACTACGTGCCCTCCTATTTTATGGTTGCTACGTATAGGCACTTTTGGATCTCAGATTCATCTACATCCTGTCTACATGCTTTGATTGATGTGCTTTTGATAGACTAGAGATTCTACACATAGTTGTAGTTGGTATCACTGTATGTGATGCATGGAACTCTCTTCTTCTTAATCTTTTCAAATGCATTTTCCTTGAAAATCTCTAGGAAAATATCTCTTATGTTCATTTGCACATCAACAGTGCTCAACCAAGCACTTCCCATAATGATTGGAAAGTTCTCTTTGAAATTATCAACTTTGATCACCAGGAAATTGGCAAGATATAACTAACCATAGATAGTGGTCACAATGTCCTCCACTAATCCCAAGAGAATAGTGATGGATTGATCTACCAATTCTAAACAAATATTACTCTTTTTGAGAGGAGGTAGGTTCCATGCATTGTACATTTCATGGAAAATTAGATTAACATCAAAACCTAAATCAAGAAGAGCCTTACATGGCTCATTTTCTTCAATCTACAAGTAGATGAGATGAATTCTAGGATTAGCTCCTAGGAAGGTTTCTAGCCTTGATCCAATTAGATACAGCACAAGTTAACATGACTATGTGGATCTTAGGAGGCATCTGTTTTGAAGGGCTCTTGAAAGAAATGGATGTAAAGGATGAGGGAAATATAGGGTGATCAATTGCATAAGCCAGTGAGGGCTTTATAGGGATATTGGTTTAGAAAAATGGTATTTTATGGGGTCTAGGTTTTGAACCACTTGGCTGAGGAATTGATTGTAAGTTAATGGCCCTAACAACATTACATTGCTGCAACAGTGTAGGAATTTTGCTCTACATAAATGGAGCAGGTGGTAATTAGGTTGAGGGTGGAGGAAAATCTACTAAAGGATGAGGAGGATGATAAGGATATGGGGATTCCCCTCTATGAGATGGAGAATGATTTCTATAGTACTCTAGATGGTAGTAGTGATGCTAAAAAGAAGCATAACTAGAAGAGTCATGTGGAGACATGGGTTGCTGAACATAGTACCCATATAGATCTAGCTACCTATAAGGATACCATTGCCTTGGTGGTAGCATCCCCCACAACTATGGGTGCTACCACTAGTGGTACTGCTTGTATGATTGTGGTGGAGCTCCACTTGGATAATAAGCTTGTTGTTGCTAGTGGAATTTCCTTGGGTTTCTTTGAGGATAAGGCAACCTTTTGAATGCTTACCTTCATGCCAGTCTAAGATTCAGAACATACACCTCAAATTCTTGTAAGTGTGACACAATTGATCAACATCCCTTGGGATGTTCATATTGGTAGATGTCACACCCACCATCATCAACTAACTATAACTTCACAACCTCTTCTACTATAGTAGCTTTACCCTTATCCATTTGGTATAGCTTCCTTCCTTCTCTTGCAATCATGATCACTATCTTGTTCTTTGGATTCTTTTGTAATTTTTAGAGCTATTTAAAATTTTTTATCCAGAGATTTTCCCATTTTATCAAACATAGTCAAAATTTCAAATATATATTTTTGAATTGGCAAAGCTTTTTGCTACATCACTTCATCAAGTGATGTCTCCCCCTCTCTATCACAGAATCGAACCTCACTTTTTCTAATGGAAGGGTCTCGATTACTCCTTAGCACTTTCCCATTTCCTCAACTTGCCTTCTTTTTTCAAAATTTTCTCAATCAACCTTTGAATATAATAGGCTTTTAGTCCTAATAGTCTCCCTTAGGAATAAACTCCAAGAGTTCTTCTCATTTTTGATCAAAGCCCATCTATGGCAAAGCTGCTTCCATTGAGAATAACCATGGCTAAGACATCTATGTAAAAGGAAATAATACCTGCCCATGGTTGCATCCAAGGGTTCATGTGTTTCTTATTACCAACCTTGGGTTTTCTTTCTCAAATTGGACACTCTAGAGTACATATGATATTTTTCATTGAACAGCTCAAGCATCATACTCCATCTACGAATTGATTTTGGCTTCAAGAAATAGTACCAACTTTCTAATTTTCTTATGATTTTCCTGGGAAATAACTTAAGTTTTTGCTAATCATTTTCTATTCTTTGCAAGGCACATGCATCATGAAAGTCTTGAACATGGGTATGTGGATCTGAGTTATATCCCCCCTCAAATCTAGGGATATTGTTCATATACAACCTCTTGATTCTACTATCTTTCACATGCCTGGTTAGAATTCTAACTACCTCTGCAATGCTCTACATGCTTCAAGTTGCAAGAAATGGTTCATATTCATCATGATTTTGATGACACCTATGATGTTCCCTACTATTCCTTCATTCATGGTGGGGCCTACAATCATTGTCCTACCATTCACCTCCACCATGGTTTCATCCTTTACAGTGTTGGTCAAAACTAGAAGAGGAAAAAGAAGATGTAGATGAAAAGGACAAAGAGGAAGGAGGACTACCACCACCATGGTATCTACCACCTCCTCTTGGCTTGTCAAGGCCATGATCATCAGGTTTATCATCATCACAATGCTTTCTTGAGCCCTTGCCTTGACTCCCACTTTTTCCTGAACCTAGATTGTTCGTAGTGGACTGTAGATTTGGGTTCAAGCCCCCTTCACCAAAGTCAAGAGGTGGAGAATCTTTATGTTAAGAACCCCCCAAAGGAAGGATCCTCCTCATCATTTTGGTTTAGCAGGAATAAGGGGTTAGTGAACCATTTACCCTTTGTAGCTTCATGGCACTTATCCTAGTGCTAATCTCATTTGCATTGTGTTTCTATAGAACAATAGTCCTGATAGTCATGGTTTTGCACAACGTATTCATCATGCAGATCCTAGATGCTCAATCTCTTAAGAGTTTAGGAGGCAACACAACATTGCCCTCCATATCTCTCCATCACAGTTGTTCATCCTAATGTACAATAAGGTGAAATTAGATACAAACTCATCTAGATGAGTGTACACCACTTTGAATTATTGGGACACTAGCAGTTTTGATTCATCATGCCTATGAGAAAAAGAGATTTTGAATGAAAGAAAAATTTAGTGTGATTGAATTATAATTATAATTATTATATTTTTGAATGATTATGATCCTAGGGTTCATTCCAACAATCTTAAATAATATTCACTAAGTCCTAGAGAATACATGTATCAAACTACAAGTCCCTAGCAATAACACCAATGATGAGTGGTGAGTAGGCCCTAAGCCTAATCATACAAATCACTAAGTGTTCACGCATGATCTGGTCGAATTCCATGGACTTATAGCCTTCTAAGTACACTAGTCTCTGGGAAGTGAAACTAACTGTTGCAATCTTTATCTTCCCAATTACACTTGTGAAATGCAAAGGTATAGTTAAGTGCAACTAAGGCATACAATTTTTATCATTTTTACATTTTATGTTTTAAGTCACCTAAGAATACATAATAATGAATAAAATAATTAAATTGCTAATTTAACCTAACTAGCTACACCTAACTAATCCTAACATAAGCATCCATTCCCACTTTCCGTACACATTTTGAACATGTTTAACACTACTGGGTTACCAAACGTCAAGTGTTACAAGGATTACCTATCACCAAGTGTATGCTTGAAGTGGTCGTACTTATGTGCTTACTTAATCACTATTTAATCTGGCTTAATTTAGCTTAATTGATTACTTAATTACTTGAAGAATAAAAGGAAATTACATAAAACATTAAATGCATAAATAAACAATTAATCTATTTCAAAGTGTTGCAAGGTTTATCAAAAAGTTCATCTTTATTGCCACACACACTATCATGCTTAGGTCCAACAGTGCTCAAATAAAGATCTGTACACTCTTTGACTCCTTCTACAAGCACTTAGAAGAATATTATAACTTCCTAGCAAGAAAATTGCAACAGCTTTGCTACAATTATGACCAAAGATTCCATAAACACGATGGGTGAGCACGTATTTGTAGGTAAAAATAGATACTGCATCGACAAGGCGATGTCAACACATCAAATCCCATGTCGATGTGATCGCGTCAATAGGGCAGCATCGACAAGGCCTCGTTGATGAAACCTAAGAAAACACAACTCCTCAACTAGGCTCTAATACCAATTGTTGTTTCCTACACACAACTAAAGGAACTAAGAGAAAGCATGAATCAAGATCTTATAAAAATTAGAGTTAATTGAAGACTCATGAAAAGCCCCAAATTCAAAAATTAACCTAAAAAATAGAGCAAATATGATGGAAAAAATAAACATACATAGAGCTTTTAAGGTGGTTGAGCTGCTAAGATGGCTAGCCTACATCCACCATAAGACTCTTCCAAGTTCTAGGTAGTAGAGTAAATTAATCAAAATAAGTTATAGGGCTTCCTTTACAATCTTGAACTAAGCACAACCACCAAGCTTGAAGTCACAAAAATTTGCTTTCATAACACAAAGGAAGAGGGAAATACTCTATCTTGTTTTAACACAGAGACGCAAGAATTACAGAGCTTTTTTAAAATAAAGAGAACAAAGCTTTTACAAAAAAAAAAAAGAGAAAGAGAAAGAATGAGAAGAATAGAAGAAGAGAAGACCAAAAAAAGAAATTCTAGTTTGAGCATAAGAGGACTAGAACTAGAATTATTGGGTTACCAAAGCCAATCTTCAATCCATTGCTAATATGCTAAAGAAGCATAAGAAGAAATAATCGATAATTGTTATTAATCTATTAGGATGAGGTTGGAGAAGAATGTAAAACTTTATCTATTACATTTTGGCCTCCATTACTACTTATGTTGTTGAGCTAAGATGAGCATTAAAATTAGTAGAGAAGGAAGAAAACTGTCATTTCATCTTTGCTACCAGCATTCACTACTTTCCCACAAAAATATTTTTGGATAACTTGCATTAGAAAAAATATCTCATTTGGCTTCTTCTGACTTACCTTGTCCTTTTTTATTAATACAACTTAGCTAACATCTATAGTAATATAATTTTTAACTTTTTCATATAATGGCTCTCTATATTGTAAGCATTTCTATATTTTCAAGCTTTCTTTCATGGCACTTTTAGATGGGATGGCCTTTTACTATAAATGAGCTTTTTATTTTATTGGACAAATCTTTTATAGTTTCACATTTATGAGAAAAGACTAGGTTGAATAGAACTAGCTCTATGATTGTGAAGTACAACCTTTTATGGCAAAGAAGTTTTCAAGAGCCCTTTGGTTTTAAATAGTGCACTACATTTGTAGAACCATAAATGGTTCTAAAGTGCCATCTCTCTTTGAGCTAACATGAAAAATACACTTTAGCATAAGCTTATTAGAATTAAAACTAACTCTAAACGATTTTCCTTCCTCATAGTTCTTTTTCTTTTAAAATGCATATTAGGCCCCTTTTTTTCTTATGCTAACATGGCATATAAAAACTATTCAATGTGAAAACTCTTTTAAAAGCTTTTTTATGTAAGCCTTGTAGAATTGAATTTGGTTCTAAAGCTAATTGTCATTTTGGTTCTACAAGCTTATATGGCTATGGGTTAAGTTGTATTTTATTTTGATCCTTCATTCTAATGGCTGATGTAGGCTGAGTGCTAACATGGTAGAATTGTTTTTAGTGGAATTTATAGAACCAAAAAACTAGTTCTTTGAGTTGATGTGGAAAGGCACCCTGTAAAATAGAAAACAAAAGTTCTAAAGTTGATGTTGAGCTAGATTAAAAATCCAAATGTACACATGTTTGAAAAGAAGCTAAAATTGGTCTCACCATGTTCCACACACATAGAGAAGAAGCTCATATGCTAGAGTGCTATTTAATATGAGCTTTCGTAAAACCAAAAAATGATTCTATAAGTTGGTACTATTTGGTTCTTTTTCTCTGGGTTGATGTGGTAGGACCATTTCATATCTATTAATTAGTTTTACAAACTGAGTTTGATTAAAATTCTTTTTGTGCATATGCTCAAAAATTGCTTAGCTAAGCCCCATCAAATCCTCTAGATTATAATATGTAAATAGAACCAAACCAAAGAGCTGAAGTGGTAAAGAGAAGTTGTTGGTATCTTGAGCTATCATAGAATCAAAATATGGTTTTAATAGTGGATGCCAAAGTGGATAAAAATTTAACAGTGTATTTGCTCTTTCAAAATACTTATCTTGACCCCTCAAGTCCTATCCATACAAAAATAAGCTAACCTAGTAAAGCTAAATCAAAAGCACATGTGATTCTAAGTTGATAGAACCATTTTGAGTGACCTACATAAAACCAAAAGTAGTTCTAAAGTGCAATGCCTATACTAGAAACTCAATTTTACATGCTTCTACATACATAGAGAGAGAAACCATTTTTACATGCTTGAATAGAGCTAGCTCTATGATTGTGAAGCAGTTGTAATAGAGAGAGAAACCATTAAAAGCGTAAGCTCTTGCAAAACCAAAAATTACTTCTACTAGGCAGTTATAATTTATGCAAATAGAAATTGTCCAAAACAAGTAAAAGAATTAAAGCTCAAACCCAAGTTTTTTTATGCCTCCTTTCTCGATGATCTTCTTGCTCCTCTCTTTATTAATTCTCATCTGAGGTCCTATTGTCATGATGGGACCTTTTATCATCTCCATCTTGATCTCAACTACCCTTATCTTTGTTTCTACTATGGCTCCTTCTATCAAAGTTTGATGATGAGGAGGATGATGAACATGAAGGACTAGGATAATGGTGCCTTCTATTCCTTTGTTTCTGGTCCTTGTCATGATCCTTCTTTTTATCTTTTTCATTCTTTTTATCATTATTTTTTTCCTTAGATGAATGACTAGGAGTCTTATCTTTTGAGGTTGCTTAACCTTTGGATCCTATCTTTCCATCATTAAGGTTCTTCAAGGTTAACTACAACTATTGGTGAAAGGTGTTCTACCAAAGAAAGAAGAAAATCTATGTATTAAGAGTGGCTAAAAAAGAAATCTTTACACTCTTTATATGGTTGTAGGAATAATGATGTTAGGACTAGTTTGCCTTTGGAGGCTTCATAATGGGTCTTCATGTGTTTATCTTTCTAAATCTATGCTTCTGTAAGTTGGTAGTCCTTAGAGACTTAATCTATGCTTTCATAGTCAAAATTAGCTATTTCAATATCCAACCTTATGAGTTGGATCATGAGCATAGCAAGAATAGATCGATCAAGAGGTTACACAATTCTACTATCCATATCTCTCTATTGTAGCTACTCATCCTGATGGAGGATGAAGGTGAAGTTTGGATAATAGGGATCCAAATGAGCATAGACAACTTTCAACTATTGAGACTTCTCATTGGTGGTTCTTTGCATCCTCTCTTGTTGCCTATTGTTTTTTTTTTCATCATGTAGTGAAGATTCTTTTTTGTGAGCAAAATCCATTTCAAAAATAAACGTAAGTATGCATTATGATATTATTATTATTATTATTATTATTAGAGATATTTCATTATGTTCTTCTCATAATTATTGTGTATGAATTCACTATTAATAATGTTTTACACACTTAGCTAAACTAAGTCATTGGCAACAGTACCAATGATGAGTGGGAGGTATCCCCTATACCCAACCATATAAATCATAAGTGTTTACTAGCAATTCGATTGAATTTGGTAGACTTAATTACCCAAATGATAAATATTCCTAAGTAGTGAATCATGTAGTTGCAAGGTCATTATCTTCCTAATTCACACTTGTGTGTTATTAGTACGTATGGTTGTTATTAGTACATATGGTTAAGTGTGATTAAGACACATGATGTATATTTTTGTTATTATTTTTAATATATTTTTATCCTAACAACTAGATGATTGAGTAGAGGTTTAATAATTAATTATCTAATTAATGAACTAATCTAGTAACGAATTATCATAATGTGAAGTAATCATTTCCATTTGACATAAATATTCTAAACTAGTGTTAACACTACTAGGTTATCAAGTGGCTATTACTAGGTGTACCAAATATCCACTGTTGGGATTACCAAGCACTAACATGTTATTCTTGAAGTGATTATACTCACATGTTTATGATTAATAACATTAATTACTTAATTACAAACTATAATGGAAAATGCAAGTAAAGTGTAGAAAAGTAAAGTTAAGCTAGTCTAAGTGCTACAATGGATATAAGAAATCTCGATTTTATTGCCTTCATGCCAATGTATTCAAGTACATAGGCATTCGAATAAAACTCCATAAAATCTCTAAGATCAACACTAGGGGCTCTCAGAGGAAAAAT
Source organism: Gnetum montanum (assembly GCA_015680685.1). Classification (NCBI taxonomy): domain Eukaryota; kingdom Viridiplantae; phylum Streptophyta; class Gnetopsida; order Gnetales; family Gnetaceae; genus Gnetum; species Gnetum montanum. Next base: position 105,171 of record MNCI01031799.1, read on the forward strand.
ATTCTAATTCTAAGGAAAGAAACTACAAGAGTTCAGCTAAGGTTATGATTCAAAAGTGCCATAAATGCGAGGGATGCACACATTTATATAGGCAATGATTGTATCAATGTTGACTTATCTTCATCAATGTATCCTACTATGCATCCACAGGGATAAGTCAAAGGGCTACGTTGATAATGCAACTTGTCTTATTGATGTCTCATCAAAACCCTTAGGAGTTTGAATTGAGGTATTTACACCTAGTAATTAGAGATTGTATCAACATGGAGTTGGGGAGCCAATAAAGGCAAGTAATGGGTATTGGCTCAAGGAGGATAGAAAGGAACTTGTCCACCCTTTTTCACAAGGTTTAGGCATAACTATGGTGGTAATGATGGATTTCCTCTAAGAGATAGATACTGAAAAAAGATAGCCCACAGAACATGACCTAGAGATACTTATTGATTTCCCAATTTCCTTATTAATAAAGTTTCTTTTAATTTCCTTATTCTTTTCCTTGCTATTCTCTATACATATTGTGAAATGTAATATATATTTGATGTTTGCCATGACATCTAGGAACACGTTGTTACATTGGATAAGTTTTCAAATTTTTATGTGAAACATTTTGCAAAAGAGAAAGTTGATAGTTTGAAGCTCACATTGTATAAGGTCAGTAACTTCATGTTTATATTTTTTGGGTTTGAATAATTGACAAACCCTCTTTAAAATTTTTCAAAATCATTAGATGATGTTCTGCTTCCTTTCACATAGCAAAAATCATGGTAGATGAACCATCTATTTCCAACAATGAAGAAATTCTAAATAAGTTTACAAATTTTTATGTAAATCTTTTTTCAAAAGAGGAATTTGACAGTAGAGAATTACAAAACATCATTACCCTAGTTCAACTAGCTAGAATTACCTTAATTCCTCACTTTAAATGCATCTCATTATATGAAATTCACATATCTTTAAATCACTTAGAAATGGTAAACCCTTTAGCTTTTATGGTTTTACACTAAAATTTTAAAAGTATTTTTGGGAAGGGATTAAAGATGATTTCTAGGCTACTTGTAAGGAACCTATTGATGAAGCTTCATCAAACTACATTTTTAAATGAGGACCTTATGGAAGTTCTTCCTAAAGTTGGAGATCTTCATCAAATAAAATGTTAGCATCCTACAACTTTTCTTTCAACATTTTATGAAATCATTGACAAGGGAGTAGTAAATAGACTTCTACCTTATCTTGTAAAGCTTATTAATCATGAGTAATCAAGCTTTATTCTTGGTCACATTATGGATAATGTCATCACTACATGGAAGTTATGCGCAATGGGCAAAGAATAATCAGCAAAATTATTGTTTAATCAAGCTTGAATTTTATAAGATGCATGATATGATTGGTTGGGATTATCTACCTTAATGCTATTCTAAGATAGCTTCAACTTAGATTCAACTAGATTAGCATATAGACTCATGTTTTTCTTTAATGATGCTATACCAAAAGGTAAAGTAGACGAAATTCATCTATGTAATTCTTCCAAGCAACTTATTCTTAGTTAATATCTAGATAATATGTTTTTATGTTTAAAACATTGTAGCATTAGACAAGTTAAGGAATTGGGATAACAATAGTAGAGTTATTTCATTCAATATTATAGAAAATGTTTACTTGCAAGCTCCTTGCAATTGAATTTGTCCAAATGATAGATTTAAGCTCATTGATATTCCTCTATCTCTTTTTTCTTCTATAATAGATATGTGGTTACATGTGCTAAAAATTCTTAAATAGGCTCTACGAATTTTATTACTACCAAGGAAACTAGTGGTCCATGGTTAAACACATCTTATGTTCCATTCATATATAT
>MNCI01031808.1:4186-46834 GCA_015680685.1 Gnetum montanum
AAGTTCATCAAGAACCTTTTTTGGTACATCCAAACAGGAAAACTACACTGCATCAACAAAACTTTTAAATTAGGAATGTATCAAAGAAATGAGGGAAAGCATCCCAATGAAAATACAAATACAGAGAAATTGTGGTCTCATATGATAGCCCAAATCTTAATCCTGCTATCAGTGACACATGTTTATCAACCTAGGCCCATTGCTATGGTGTCACAATTGTTTTGTATTTTCAATGAGGTTCCTTTCCACGTTTCTTTGGAATCTACTTAATACTTAATTTAAGAGTACTATAGTGTCAAAGCTATCAAGATACAATCTAGTGTTAGTTATAGGTAGGAAGTTGCACTACCTGATTTTCATTGTCCTGGTCCAGTATGTCTTTAATCTTTGCTTTTGTTGTGTGATAGCCTCAAGATTGCTTACAGCTATGTACCAATACAGTATTACCTAAAAAGTATTGTATCTTAAAATATATTCTAAATTTGTTTAGAACTTGGAATTCTGAATTATGATTTAAGGAAACAAATAAGTACAATTACATTAACAAATCCTTTGTTAAGTTGATGTTATTTGAGTGAAATTACAAAAACATATGTAATAATTAACTTGTCTTCATTTGCTTTTCTGCTCTTAATTACTTATATTGCACATAACAATAATGCCAAATTCTTTGCTTTACGAAATGTTGCTGAATTGCAATATTGTTTATATGTGTAAATCATTTGGTTATCTCATTAATTGGAGAAATCAGCTCACAATAAAGGAAAAATTGACATTTTAACTCTTTCCAAATTTTAGGTTGAATTACTTGTAATAACTTTTTTTTTCTTTTTGGTTGATCTGGGTCATTCGGCTTTAGGATTATTACTTTAGATATTGCTACCATAAGGTAATTTTTTTTTAGAAACGTATGATTAAAATTCCCATTATTCTGAAAATTGTACGTGCTTGTTTTAACACTAACCTTTTCCTTGTTAAAAAATCACAAAATTTAATCGCATGATCTGCAACTGTATAATAATGCAATTCATAACAATCATGTCCTCAAAATTTTTGTTATTTTCTAAACACAGGAGACGGTATCAAGAAGTGCTCTGTTATTGTTTGTGCGTTCCAGAAAATAGTGGAACCTCATTACCTGTTATAAGGAAGCTCCAATTTGGTTGAGAAGCCATTCACTTACAGTCCAGCTACACCAACACTGACACAATTTTCACAGTTACATATCATGAGATTTTGTGATGTTTAGCCTGGAAGTTAAGCTTATTAATTTTTATTTTAACGTTTGAGGAGGTTGAGTTATTCTTTATATTTTAAATAATCCTAGTTTTTAAAGGTCGGAGTTAAAGGGGAGACAGGTTGAAAGTGAGTAATGGGAATAGGTTATGTTTCATGTAGTGATAATCTTAAAGAATAGAGACAAATGCCAAAAAAATATGCTTGTTAGCATTCATACAAAAGTTTTCAAGGTTAAATCAACTTGATAGTTTGATAGTTTGAAAGGTTTGTGAGATCTTAAGATGGCATTTTCTACCAACGTGATGTGAAGCATTGCATGTACAGACAATATTCTAATTAAACAATGTTAGGAAAGTTGTAAATACCAAAAGTGATCGTCAATTTCAAAAACAAACACCAAAAAATGGGACATCCTTATGTTTAAGGGAACTAATTTATGTGTGCGTTTATCATTGAGATTTTTCATTGAGATTTTTTGCATCACATTTACAACATACAACTGGGCAAAGGACTTTCTAATGTCATCTTACTTGCATCTTGAATTTTTTTAACAATTACCAATAATTGTTAGCTTTTCACTTTTCTGAGTTCAAACTCAGACAGGCTTTTGAGCAATTTTTACATTTAAGTGATCAAGTACTTTACCTTGCTACACCTTTGCAAACAAATTAAACATATTTAAATTTTAAGAGCAGCAGAAGCAAAGACTAAAGTCATATTAGATCAATGATAAAAAAAAAACTGGGCAAAAAGCTTTGTTTAGTCTGAAAAATGAATCTAAAAAACTAGGTGACTTAGATGACTCAGTGAAAGAACTCAGCCGTATTTTACAGGTAGAGTAATGTTAAAAACCACTTAACATAATTTTCAAATATATCTTTTCCAATATAATTAATGTTTTAAATATGCTTTAAGGTAAGTTCTAATCCTAATGTAAAAGCAGAGCTTTAATCAACAATACCAGCTGGAGCATCAAGTATTATTGATCTAAGCATAATGCACAAAATTACTGGTAGATTTGCTTGTTTTATAAGTTAATTTTTTTATTTTAATATTCAATATATTTTATTTTTTAATAAAATATTTAAGCCCAATCAAGTAGCCAATTGGTCTAGAATCAAAGATGAGCCCGCGGTGACCAGCCAACTTGGCCGAAATCAAAGATAGCCCGTAGTTAATCCCCACATTGGGGATCTACCGCCTTGTTATTATATTAGACTATTACAATAAAGAACATGTGCAGGAACAGCTATACCTGCAGACAACCACTAAGGTAGATCTTGACAGATTTGGGATTACATTCAGATTAGGTACCTTCCAAAGAAACGCTGAAATGGATCCCAATGAAAATACAGAACAATTGTAACACCATAAGATATTCCAAATCCCAAACTTAATCCCCACAATGAGAAATGTTCATCAACCCAGTCCCACCACCCTTTGCCGCCCTTGGTCTCTGTCTTGGCTTTTCTTAACTTTGTTTCATTGTCTTGGCTGCATGGAATGCTGGTGGGAAACCCACACAAACATTTATTTTCTCTAAAGCAATTTTCATCGAAGGTAGAGAACTGTGTGCTTACAGGAACTTTTCCACATAACCTGTTATGTGAAACATTGAAAATACTTAAAAAGTCTAGGGATTGCAGCTGCATTGGAATTTTTTCAGACAATTGGTTGTGTCTTAAATCTAGAGCTTCCAACATTGACAAATTTCCAATGGATGAAGGAATATGGCCAATTAACATGTTGTAAGATAAATTTAACAACCTGAGAGCCTTGAGATCTCCAATCTCATATGGAATCTCACCTGTGAGATTATTGCTGGATAAGTCAATGACATTGTTGCCAGGTATGATAAGCTTATCATCAAATTCCAACCCCTTCTCAGTCAGCATCACTTTCACACTCTCTATAACATATTCAATGGACATCAGGTCTATTGAATCGAAGTATGTAGGGTCCACATAGGTAATAACATGATCATCTATGCTATTGGCCGATTGGCGAAATTGCTTGAGCATGTGAAGTTGGGATGGAATATGGCCTTGGAATTGATTGTTGGAGAGGTCCAACACTTGCAACTTTGTGAAATCCACTAACCATTTAGGAATAGTTCCTCTAAACATGTTATCTCCTAAATTCAAGACTTTGAGGTTATGCATTTCTCTTAAATAATTTGGGAGGATGCCATTAATCCTATTTCTCTTAAAATCTAATAAAACAAGCTTCTTACAATTTACCAAAGAATTTGACAAAGATCCAGAGAAACTATTTAGGTGTGCAGATAAAATGGTTAAAGAAGAAGGAAATAATATTGCAGAAAGCGTACCATGGAAGTTGTTATTTGCAAGGTTCAAATACGACAATTTCTTGCAGTTGCTTATAGTGGTTGGAATAATGCCACTAAGTCTGTTCTCAGAAACATCAAGATGCATTAAATTTTCCAGCCTTCCTATACTCTCTGGAATTGGCCCACTTAGCTGGTTTCTTGATAGACTTACATGCTCCAACTGTGACATGTTACCTATGCACCTTGGAATAGAGCCGCTGGCATTTGAATCCGTCACATTTAATGATTGCAATTGTTTTAGCCGACAGAGTTCTTTTGGCAAGATTTCCAAATTTTGTGATTCAATTACAAGGTAAACCAGATTAGTGAGATTCCCTATAGACTTTGGGATCTTATTGCTGGATGCCTCCAACACAACTAGCTGGGACATAAAGCCAATGCAATTTGGAATTGGAATTGCACCTTGGTGACCAACAGCCAGTGTTAAGATTGTTACCTGTTTTAGGTTGCACAAGGATGGTGGAAGAATGTCTGTGATGGAATTTACATATAACCTCAAATAGGTGAGCTGGCTCAGCCTGCCCAATTCTGATGGAATGTTTCCAGTTAGCTTGTCTGAGCGAAAGTACAAGTGTGTGAGTCGTTGAAGATTTCCCAGCTCCCTTGGAATAGCACCTGTAAAGTAGTCTCCGGACAAGTATAAGGATTTAAGTTGTGTTAAATTTCCAAGGAATGAAGGTATTGAACTGCTGCCACCATTGAAATACATGTAAAGATATTGCAACTTGCTTAGACTGCCAAGCTCCCTGGGGATAACACTGCTAACAGTTGCTTTTACTTCCAGTGATAGCTCCTGAAGATGCGAAAGATGTCCTAGCCATGATGGTATTGGTGTAGGTTTATTCCCACTTAAATATATATCCATTGCTTGCAGAGAAGAACAGTTTCTGAATGATTCAGGAATGAGGTCTTGTAATGATAGGTTCCACAATGACACATATAAATATTTTAACCTGGTAAGCTGACCAATTTGTGATGGAATAGGTCCAGAGAAGGAATTCACTTCGAGATATAGGCTTTGGAGGTTGCTAAGCTGACCAATTTGTGATGGAATAGGTCCAGAGAAGGAATTCTCTTCGAGATATAGGCTTTGGAGGTTGCTAAGCTGACCAATTTGTGATGGAATAGGTCCAGAGAAGTTATTGTTTGAAAGGTCTAGATACTGCAGTTTACTAAGTTCACAAATCTGTGAGGGGATAAGCCCAGCCAAGGAATTGGACCAGAGATCTAGATGTTGAAGCTGGTTAAGCCGAGCAATTTGAGATGGGATAGATCCAGAAAAGTAATTGAAAGAGAGATCCAAATAAGAAAGGAGTGTGAGATTGGATAAAAATGGTGAGATCACACCTGACAATTGGAAGTCACTCAGCTTCAATGAGACCACTCTGGGCAAAGCGAAAGGCGAAGCTCCTCCTGAAGAAGAAGAAGCAGCAGCAAAAGCAAAAGAGAAGTTGCATCTCACTCCGTCCCAATCCACGCAGAGTTGATGCAAGTTGTGGTGAGTCCAGTTGCAAAGCATGTTATGAGGATCATCTGTAATTCCTTCCTTGAATTTCAGCAGCACATTTCCATCTGCAGTTAACGCTGATGAAGATGATGATGAGGCAGAGGAGACTGGGAGCAGCACAAGCAGAAGCAAAAACAAAAACAAAATGATACGACCAGAGAATATTCTCTTGATCATCACAACAGAATTCACTCTTCTTTGCACCGTGGCCATTCCCGTCATGATGAATAACAAGAAAAGGCATGAAAAATTGGATCAGAAATGTGTGCAAAATTGGCTCCCTCGGCTGGCATTATAAAGACAAGCAGCCCTACTAGGGAGAGCAGATTTAGTGTTAAGGCGAGAAAAGTCTCTTGTGTGCGTGTGGGACAAGTCAAAAGTGCGCAGAAATTTACATTAGCGACAGGACACACATCCATTTCATGTTGACGGAGACAAAGGATAAGAGGCTATCACCATCGTAATTTAAAGGCGACGGTGAATTTCTGGCTCAACGGCCGTCAAGAAAAGGATAAGATCATAATTTAAAGGCGATGAATTTATGGCTCAAGGCTATTAAGATATGATTGGGTGAAGTTTTAGTCATTGTGTTTTAGTAATGAATTCTAGCCCATGCACTAATTTCGTTTCAAATTGGCATAGGCATATACTCACATCCCTAAAAATTAGTAATATTAATTTCTAATAATAGCATCTAGAGTGCACCACAAACATTGAGTTTAGTTTCAAATTGGCATAGGCATATACTCACATCCCTAAAAATTAGTAATATTAATTTCTAATAATGACATCGAGAGTGCTTAAACTAGTTTTAAGATTGTTGACGTATGAGTATGGAACGTGCAAAGTAGGGAGCAGCCATGTCCATGTAATCGTTGGCGTGGTTGACGGGAGCAACGGCAGACATTATTCAAAGTCTTTGGTGACTTTGATTTTCAGGTTAAGTTTGAATGACGCGTCTCTTCCGTGCATGACCCGGCCACTCATGTCGCTGTCTAAGGATAAGGCTGATGTGCAGGTTGATTACATTTCAACTATGGACACGGAAGAAAATTCTTTGATCCTGAAACATTTTAGACGTTTTAGACGTTGAGGTGTCGCAAAAACATTTCACTCTTTATATGTGAAACGTGAGCAAAACTTGGAAAATATGGTTTGTAATAAAGTGGGTTAAAGAGTCAAAATGTAAAGGATACACATTTGTTTTGATGCTAAGGAATTATCAACAAAATTATTTTTTATGGACAATTTTAAATTATTTTTAACTTTTTTTAAATTTTTACTTTTTCTATTGATGCAAAAATTGATGATGGTTCTTATAATGCATATTTATAAGCTAACAAGCAAAAATTTGTGGCACCTTTTTCTACTAATGTTGTTGCAAATAAGACTCTTAATTTTGTTTTTCTTAACAATGTATATGAGGTATTGGTTGTTAATCTTACATCACAGTGTGTTCATTCAAAGGACAACGAACTACAACCTAAGGACAATTGTCTAGATATCACAACTAGTCTGTTTATGGAGTTCGACTGGATAGTGCGTGAAATGTTCGTATTCGTATGGTTGAGTGTAGGGGTACCTCGCCACTCATCACTAGCTATCTAATGATTTTGTATTGACGTGACACTGTGTTGACACATCTTTCCATGCATTGACGAGGTGTGTCGACACATGCCCATTGATGTAGCCAACCAATGACACTTCATCATTTATGAAACATGTTCATGTCACTATTTGGTATTGAGCTTATCTAACACTATTTATTCATGGGCTCAAGAAAGAACATGTTGTAGTTGCTATCATGCATGATGATGGGATGGAGTAGAGATGCCAAATCATTTGAAAGCATTAAAGGCTGACTAATTAGGTTTAGAATTTGATGCATAAATTATGTGTCTTTGCTTGTTTTCATTGTGAAAACATGCTTGGGAAATTTTAAAAGCATCTTTTAAAAACAAAAGCCCACATCTATAGAAATGCGGTAGTTTCAACCAAAAATAATTAATATTTGTATATCTTAAGTAAATGTTCATTTAAAATGTCTAGAATTACACTAGATGTTGATAATAAATAATCACAATTTTTAGTATGTTTTCTTAAATTGGGTAAGTATAAACTACTTTAATATTGATTTAATCTTTGTGCTATGCTTAAAAAATGCATAAAAAGGTGAAATTCAATGACAGCGATTTGACTTACATTCACTTGGACCTAAGTAAAATGAAAACCGTAATTTAGAGACATGTAACAAAAATTTATACTTAAGTGTAATAAGTCATAATATAAATATAATGGTTACGGATAAAATGTTTATTTATTAGTTCATGGTGATTTTATTTGGGTACAGAGTTTACCATATGGCTCACGTGGCATGTTCCATGCCAATCTTTGAGCTATCCTCACAAAGATCGAGATCTTAATTAGGAAGACACAAGTCCCGAAGGACAGCCCATTCTTGTTTATTTTTTAAAACAAAGGAAATCCAGGACAGCCCATCTTTATACGGTATTAACTTTAATGCTCACCCTTCTCCATTAGTAATCCCTCGTTAATTCAAGCCCTGATTTTAGGGTTCAAGAAATTTTGGAATGACAGCAAGGTGTTTACGACTATCCTCATCCGCAGCAGCAAAAAAAATTCGACTGACTCATTTTAAGGATTTAAAAATTTTGGGACGATGGTAAGGTGTGACATTTTCCGGAACATGAAGTTTTCAGCACTGTATAAAAACTGCAGAATCGATCAAGGTCGCCTACCTGTTCGACAAAATTCATCCCAAAATTCCGGTTTTGGAATTTCATGATCGCAGCATATGCTGCCCATTGTACGCGGATGGATGAAGCACAGGAACTTTTCTTGCAAATGCCAGACTGCGATATCTTTTCTTTTGGGCTATGTATGCTTTCGAATTTCAGACAGAACGGAAGAGCTGACGGGGGCACGCCAGGTGTTTGATCAAATGTCCAGAAAAAATGGTTTCTCTCAGAACGCCATGATTCGTGGGTGTTGCCAGATCCAGTAAACGGGGAAGGTGCGCTATCTCGTCGACCAAATGCCACAACAGTACATGGATTCTTACCGTGCCATGATTGCTGCGTATGGGAAGATTGGTTAGGATTAAGATGCAGTCATCGAAATGTGAGAATGGGTATAACAGCAGCTGAGAAAATCTTTGAGATGGAACCAGAAAACCTAGCAGCCTATCCTCTATTGTCAACCATTCATGGTAATCATGGATTGTTGAATGATGAAAAAAAAAATGTTGAGGGTTGAACGCACGAAAAAGGGATTTGAAGGGTTGCCAAATTGCAGTTGGATTATGGGAAAAGAAAAAAAAAAACAAAGTTCACAGGTTTAGAATGAGTGATAAATCAGTCAAGGAATTTGATAGAATACATACTCTGTCTGGGAGTTTGCATAGTCAGATCATATTTGCTGGTTACAACAAGGCTTACACCAATCTTCTCCATGATGGGGAAGAGGAAACAGAGGTGAATTATATTAATCAATGCAATGACAATTTGGCCATTGCTTTTGGCCGCATAGCCACTTGTGCTGGGATAGCCACAAGAATATTTAGACATTTTAGTATGTGCAGTGACTGCCACTTTACAGCAAAATTCATGGCAAGGATTTTAAAGAGAGATTATTCCAAGAGATTAAGTTCATTTTCATGATTTTAAAGATGGTTCATGCTCTTGTGGAGATTATTGGTAACAAAAAGATTTCAAGTATGTATGGGTTCTTTTGTGTTGAGGTTAGTATGAGAATTTGAACTGTTATGGCTGAATTCTAGCTTTTGTTTTATTACTTTTCCATGGATAGGTTTTTCAGGCTGCATTTTTTAGAGCTGAATTTAAAGGAGGCATGCAATTTCACAATTTTTTCCTGCTACATTGGCATACATATATAAATTAAGCAAGCAAATTCGTGCTGCTAAAGAGTTTATTGCAATGGAGTTGAAGTTTTGACTTGATTTGGTCAGATTGCATGAGTATGAACTATTTTATCAATTTTTAATTAAATTCTCCAGTATTACGTGTTTCAGGAACAAGGAAAAATCAGTAATCACACCATGTTAGAATGGCTGCAATCTATTGGCATAATGCATTAAACAAAATCAAATATATATTATTATGATATAGGTAATATAATCAAAGTGCTAAAGTACATTAGCTGATTTGCTTTTTGATGTACAGTTGTACACGCAAGCATTTGCTGGTCAGTACAGGGGAGTCATGAGGGTCTATTTGTACAAATGGGCATGGCCCTTCTGAAGAGTAGTTTACATTGGAAGGCAGGGCAGCTGTGAACTGTTGGGTAGGTAATTTGACTTTGAAACAACCATTAGGAAGTGCATTCTAGTATATAGTAGAAATTATAAGTGGTTCTATTAAAATGGCGAATTACTAAGTAAAATGTTTTTACTATTATGTAAATCATCCTTTGTAAACTATTTAATAAGACTATATATATATACACACACATACACACACTTGTAGGGGTCACTACTCACATAGGCTATTGTCAAGTGGACGGTAAAACCTTAAGTCTAACATGGTCATTGTGAAAACTATACAAGTGAAGCTCAAATCAACAACTTACCATGTGTTAAGAGTTGAAGGAACCAAAAGTAAGACAAAACAAGATATATCAGATTTCAATTACAGCATGATTGAGGGAATAGAGGCCTTGATGTGAATGAGGTACATGTTTTATCTAATAATGAATGATACCTTTTCCTTTTTCACATCTTTTAAATATAGTTGAATACTTTGTAAGCTTCACACCTATTGGATCCCCCGCTTCAAAGCTTGCAACCATGTTACCTTCTGCTATTTATTTGTGTTAAGCATTAGGATTGATGAGGCATCAAGCTCATCTTTGTTGATCCAACAATGTGTAAGACATTTGCAGTGTACAAAAATATAGGCTAGATGTAATTAAATGTATACAGTTTCAATTTCAATATGCAAGGGCATGTGCTTGGTATCTTGGAAATATTCTCTTTCCTAGACATACAAATCAATGTCATCATTGTAATATTCACTTTTGTTACTTTTTTGGCACTTCACGATGGGTTGACCAAGCGTAGTCCCTTTTAGGGGAATGAGAGCAGGAGAAATTTTTTGCTAGTTTTTTTGTTACATCTTAGGCCCTTACCCCTTGAGCTATTGGACCAGTTTAGTTGTAGCTAGTACCTATTTGATAATGTCTATATATCTCAGCATAATTAATTAGGATCAAACTTGTGACTTGTACGATGCAAGTCACATTCCTTAATCAACAAGTCACACCTTGTTGATTTACGTTTTGCCAATTTTAGTAGATGAATAGAAGAATGCTATGTACCTATTGGTAATAGCTACTGTTTTCATGATACTAAACAATATTAAAATAACGTGACACTATATACCTGGTACCAGAGAATTCTATTATCATTGTGCTTACATCTTAGGAAAATAGTTTGGAAAATACTGAAATTTCATGACCTAATTATTGAAGTTGTATTTTACAGCCATGGGATTAAATTTGGTGATTTTCACTGTAGAAATTATAGTTTAATTTCTTTTAAGGTCATAAAACATGGGATAGGGAGCCTAGTTATTTTTCAAATTTTAAATAATTGTAAGTTAGGTGAAGAGTTAGGGACCATCATTTGGAGTGATGATAAGGTGCTTATTTCTCATGTTGGAAAATGTGGGTTCAAGCCTGGGCACAACCACTTGAACAGTAAGCTTACCCTCATCCACCAACCCTCTCAAGACCCCACTTGACAGGATGAGTGTTGAGGCTTCTAGTGATAAAGAAGATTAGCTGAAGATGATGAGTTATTTTTAAGGTTAGAATCAAAGAAGAAACTATTTAATTTTAGAATAATAGGATAAAATGTACATTTCCTTCAAAAGAAAAAAAGTAGCTAATTATTGCATTTCGTGAAGGGATAATCCACCAAATAATACTCACTTGTTTGTCTTGAAAAGATATTCTTAGAAGCAAGAATCAACAAGATGTCATTGTTCTAGGTACACATTTGTAACAACAAGGCTTCAATTTTTATGATGANAGAGAAGGTTCTTTTTCCATTCTAGTTATTAACTCTCAACAATACATTGCTTAATTCTAGTAATGTNCAAAACCAATGTTTTTGGCACTATTGTGATGTTGTGAAGTACAAACTTAATGAAGAGACAACAAATAAGAGATCATTATTGTGTTTTGTTATTTTTATTGAGGTCACTTTGTCTCTTGATAATCAGTGTGGTTAATAGGTATACTTACAAAAGATAGATAGCAAGATAATGTTGAATTTAAAAAAATGGTTTCTTAATGTCATATTATTTACATTGTAAAAATCTTGAAATGGTCTCTCTTGCACTTTACTAAACTTGAAATCAAATTTGGCAAATAATTGCAGCCATATTTTAGTTTATCAAAAGCATGTAGATGGGTGCAGTGGGGTTGGGGCTCTCTGTCTTTTTGGAGACTATGGATGCAGTGTCAACCTAATTGGAGTCAATGGATGTTACATGGTTGGTTGAGGAGGTTGTAGAATAGGCAAGGGAGGAGGAGAGGATTTGATGGGAGGTTGTTATTCTCAACCAGATGGACATGGTGTGGGAGAAAATTCTTGCTGAGTGGGGGTGACACCAGGAGGAGATGGTGCGGTTGAGGCATGAGATGCAGCGTAAGGTTATAGGAGTGGTAAGAGCATGAAGAGGAGTTGTGCAGCAAGATTAGGGAAGAGCTTTGACAGGAAGAGGCAGATTAGAGGCAACGTGCGACGTAAGAGAAATAGGCGGCGGACAAGGCTCTACAGAAGGAAGCGTAGCTGCAGCAATGTTTTGAGAAGGTGCATGAGGTAGAGGTGCATAGGTGGCTGTCCTAGGGCAAATGCCCATACCAACTGATGGGAATTCATCTGGAGATGCCTTGGGGTGAGCTATGTAGGCACATCCGTTTGGTGGTTTCAAGGTTGCACCTGGACAAAACTAAAGATTTGTCGGAGGTGGAGTGTTCCAAGGTGGAACAAGATTTTGTTGAATTTCAACAAGCTACTACATTTGTTGTCTTTGAAAAACTCAGGTTTATTTTAGATAAGGTCCACAACAAGGTGTCCTATAGGTGTCTCTGTGTGGCTATACCTTGCTAGTCTTAGGGGGTTTTGGTTTTTAGTTCTGTGCTCATTAGGTGTGACCCAAGGGGGGTCAAGTTTTGGTTTGGAGAAGGGGTTTTTTTGTTGAATCGAGTTAGTTGTGATTGCCCTGGTTCCTTAGCAAGGTGCGTATTGTGGCTGTATTGGGCTGGGCAGGGGCTTGGGAGGGCAGGAGGTGGTCCTTTTTGCCTATTTTTGGAGGAGGGTCTTTTATGTAAATATGCAATTGCTTTTATGTGAATAAGATTTGCCTAACCTTATTTCCAAAAATTAAGAAAAATAATAATAAAGCAACAAATATCAATTTCATCAAGAACCTTTTTGGTACATCCAAACAGGAAAACTACACTGCATCAACAAAACTCTTAAATTAGGAATGTATCAAAGAAATGAGGGAAAACATCCCAATGAAAATACAAATACAGTGTGGTCCCATATGATAGCCTAAATCTTAATCCCAAGGCTATCAGTGATGCATGTTCATCAACCTAGGCCTGTTGATATGGTGCCATAATTGTTTTGTATTTTCACTGAGGTTCCCTTCCATGCTTCTTTGGAATCTACTTTATTTACTTAATTTAAGAGTGCTATAGTGTTAGAGCTATCAAGATACAATCTAGTGGTAGTTATAGGTAGGAAGTTGCCCCACCTGATTTTCATTGTCCTGGTCCAGTATGTCTGTTATCTTTGCTTTTGTTGTATGATAGCCTCAAGTCTGCTTGCAGCTATGTATTAATACAGTACTAAACTATCGTATCTTAAGATATATTCTAAATTTGTTTAGAATTTGGAATTCTGAACTATGATTTAAGGAAACAAATAAGTACAATTACATTAACATATCCTTTGTTAAGTTGATGTTATCTTAGTGAAAATAGAAAAACAAATGTAATAATTAACTTGTCTTAATTTCCTTTTCTGCTCTTAATTACTTATTTTGCACATAACAGTGATGCCAAGTTCTTTGCTTTACGAGATGTTGCTGAATTGCAATATTGTCTATATGTGTAAATCTTTTGATTATCTCATTAATTGGAGAAATCAGCTCATAATAAAGGAAAAATTGACATTTCAACTCTTTCCAAATTTTAGGTTGAATTACTGGTAATAACTTTTTTTTTTCTTTTCAGTTGATCTGGGTCATTCGGCTTTAGGATTATTACTTTAGATATTGCTACATAAGGTTTAAAATTCCCATTATTCTGAAAATTGTACATGCTTGATTTAACACTAACCTTTTCCTTGCTAAAAAATCATAAGATTTAATTGCATGATCTGAAACTGTATAATAATGCAATTCATAACAATCATGTCCTTAAAAGTTTTGTTATTTTGTAAACACAGGTGACGGTATCAAGAAGCGCACTGTTATTGTTTGTGCATTCCAAAAAGTAGTGGAACCTCATTACCTGTTATAAGGAAGCTCCAATTTGGTTGAGAAGCCATTCACTTACAGTCAGCTACACCAACATTGACACAATTTTCACAGTTACATATCATTAGATTTTGTGATGTTTAGCCCAGAAGTTACAACTTAATTTTTATTTAACGTTTGAGGAGGTCTAGTTATTCTTTATATTTTAAATAATCCTAGTTTTTAAAGGTCGGAGTTAAAGGGGAGACAGGTTGAAAGTGAGTAATGGGAATAGGTTATGGTACATGCAGTGACAATCTTAAAGAACAGAGACAAATGCCAAAAAAATACACTTGTTAGCGTTCATACAAAAGTTTTCAAGGTTAAATCAACTTGATAGTTTGAAAGGTTTGTGAGATTTTGAGATGGCATTTTCTATCAACGTGATGTGAAGCTTTGCATGGACAGACCATTATAATTAAACAATGTTAGGAAAGTTATAAATACCAAAAGCGATCATCATTTTCAAAAACAAAACCCCAAAAAATGGAACATCGTGATGTTTAAGGGAACTAATTTATGCGTGCGTTTATCATTGAGATTCTTTGCATCACGTTTACAACATACAACTGGGCAAAGGACTTTCTAATGTCATCTTACTTGCATCCTGAATTTTTTTAACAATTACCAATAATTGTTAGCTTTTCACTTTTCTGAGTTCAAACTCAGATAGGCTTTTGAGCAATTTTTACATTTAAGTGATCAAGTACTTTACCTTGCTACACCGTTGCAAACAAATTAAACATATTTAAATTTTAAGAGCAGCAGAAGCAAAGACTAAAGTCAGGTTAGATCAATGATAAAAATAGACTGGGCAAAAAGCTTTGTTCAGTCTGAAAAATGAATCCAAAAAACTGGGTGACTTAGATGACTCGGTGAAAGAACTCAGCCATATTTTATAGGTAGAGTAATATTATAAACTGTTTAACATACTTTTCAAATATATCTTTTCTAATATAATTAATGTTTTAAATATGCTTTAAGGTAACTTCTAATCCTAATGTAAAAGCAGAGCTTTAATCAACAATACTAGCTTGAGCATCAGGTATTATTGAACTAAGCATAATGCACAAAATTATTGATAGAGTTGTTTGTTTTATAAGTTATTTTTTCTATTTTAATATTCATTGTATTTTATTTTTTAATAAAATATTTAAGCCCAATCCAGTAGCCAACTGGGCTAGAATCAAAGATGAGCCCGTGGTGACCAGCCAACTTGGTTGGAATCAAAGATAACCCACATCGCCACATTGGGGATTTACTGCCTTGTTATTGTATTAGACTATTACAATAAAGAACATGTGCAGGAACAGCTATACCTACAAACAACCACTAAAGTAGATCTTGATAGATTTGGGATTACATTCAAATCAGGTACCTTCCAAAGAAACGCTGAAATGGATCCCAATGAAAATACATAACAATTGTGGCACCATAAGATATTCCAAATCCCAAACTTAATCCCCACAATGAGAAATGTTCATCAACCCAGTCCCACCACCCTTTGCTGCTCTTGGTCTCTGTCTTGGCTTTTCTTAACTTTGTTTCATTGTCTTGGTTGCATGGAATGTTGGTGGGAAACCCACACAAACATTTATTTTCTCCAAAGCAATTTTCATCGAAGGTAGAGAACTGTGTGCTTACAGGAACTCTTCCACATAACCTGTTATTTGAAACATTGAAAATACTTAAAAAGTCTAGGGACTGCAGCTGCATTGGCATATTCCCAGACAATTGGTTGTGTCTTAAATCTATAGCTTCCAACATTGACAAATTTCCAATGGATGAAGGAATATGGCCAATTAACATGTTGTAAGATAAATTTAACAAGCTCAGAGCCTTAAGATCTCCAATCTCATATGGAATCTCACCTGTGAGATTATTGTTGGACAAGTCAATGACATTGTTGCCAGGTATGATAAGCTTATCATCAAATTCCAACTCCTTCTCAGTTAGCATCACTTTCACATCCTCTATACCATATTTCCTAGACATTAGTTTTGTTGGACCCAAGTATGGAGAGTTTACATAGATAAAAACATTATCATCTATGCTATTGGCTGATTGGCAAAATTGCTTGAGCATGTGAAGTTGGGATGGAATATGGCCATGGAATTGATTGTTGGAGAGGTCCAACACTTGCAACTTTGTGAAATCCACTAACCATTCAGGAATAGTTCCTCTAAACATGTTATCCCCTAAATTCAAGACTGTGAGGTTATGCATCTCTTAAATAATTTGGGAGAATGCCATTAATCCTATTTCTCTTAAAATCTAATAAAACAAGTTTCTTACAATTTGCCAAAGAATTTGACAGAGATCCAAAGAAACTATTTAGGTATGCAGATAAAATGGTTAAAGAAGAAGGAAATAATATTGCAGAAAGCGTACCATGGAAGTTGTTATTTGCAAGGTTCAAATACGACAATTTCTTGCAGTTGCTTATAGTGGTTGGAATAATGCCACTAAGTCTGTTCTCAGAAACATCGAGATACATTAAATTTTCCAATCTTCCTATATTCTCTGGAATTGGCCCACTTAGCTGGTTTCCTGATAGACTTACATACTTCAGCTGTGACATGTTACCTATGCACCTTGGAATAGAGCCGTTGGCATTTGAATCTGTCACATTTAATACTTGCAATTGTTTTAGCCGACAGAGTTCTTTTGGCAAGATTTCCAAATTTTGTGATTCAATTACAAGGTGAACCAGATTAGTGAGATTTCCTATAGCCTTTGGGATCTTATTGCTGGATGCCTCCAACACAACTAGCCGGGACATAAAGCCAATGCAATTTGGAATTGGAATTGCACCTTGGTGACCAACAAGTAGTATTAAGATTGTTACCTGTTTGAGGTTGCACAAGGATGGTGGAATAATGCCTGTCATGGAATTTGCATATAACCCGAAACGGGTGAGCTGGCTCAGCCTGCCCAATTCTGATGGAATGTTTCCAGTTAGCTTGTCTGAGCTCAAGTACAAGGCTGTGAGTTGTTGAAGATTTCCCAGCTCCCTTGGAATAGCACCTGTAAAGTAGTCTCCCCACAAGAGTAAGGATTTAAGTTGTGTTAGATTTCCAAGGAAAGAAGGTACTGAACTGCTGCCACCAGTGAAATTCATGGTAAGATATTGCAACTTGCTTAGACTGCCAAGCTCCCTGGGGATAGCACCACTAACATTTGCTTCTACTTCCAATGATAGCTCCTGAAGTCGCAACAGATGTCCCAGCCATGATGGTATTGGTGTAGGTTTATTCCCGCTTAAATATATACCCAATGCTTGCAGAGAAGAACAGTTTCTGAGTGATTCAGGAATGAGGTCTTGTAATGATATGTTCCCTGATGACACATATAAAAATTTTAACTTGGTAAGCTGACCAATTTGTGATGGAATAGGTCCAGAGAAGTTATTTTCTGAAAGGTCTAGATACTGTAGTTTACTAAGTTCACAAATCTGTGAGGGGATAGGCCCTGCCAAGGAATTGGACCAGAGATCTAGATGTTGAAGCTGATCAAGCTGAGCAATTTGAGATGGGATAGATCCAGAGAAGTAATTGAAAGAGAGATCCAAAAAAGAAAGGAGTGTGAGATTGGATAAAAATGGTGAGATCACACCTGACAATTGGAAGTTGCTCAGGTTCAATGAGACCACTCTGGGCAAAGCGAAACGCGAAGGTCCTCCTGAAGAAGAAGCAACAGCAGCAGCAGAAGCAAAAGAGAAGTTGCATCTCGCTCCATCCCAGTCCATGCAGAGTCGATGCAAGTTGTGGTGAGTCCAGTTGCAAAGCATGTTATGAGGATCATCTGTAATTCCTTCCTTGAATTTCAACAGTGCATTTCCATCTGCACTTAATGCTGATGAAGATGATGATGATAAGGCAGAGGTGACTGGGAGCAGCACAAGCAGAAGCAAAAACAAAACCAAAATGATATGACCAGAGAATATTCTCTTGATCATCACAACAGAATTCACTCTTCTTTGCACCGTGGCCATTCCCGTCATGATGAATAACAAGAAAAGGCATGAAAAATTGGATCAGAAATGTGTGCAAAATTGGCTCCCTGGGCTGGCATTATAAACACAAGCAGCCCTGCTAGGGAGAGCAGATTTAGTGTTAAGGCGAGCAGATTAAGTTAGTGTTAAGGCGAGAAAAGTCTCTTGTGTGCGTGCGGGACAAGTCAAAAGTGCGCAGATATTTCCGCGAAACAGGACACACATCCATTTCATGTTGACGGAGACAAAGGATAAGAAAAAGGATAAGAGGGTACCACCATCGTAATTTAAAGGCGACAGTGAATTTCTGGCTCAACAGCCATCAAGAAAAGGATAAGATCGTAATTTAAAGGCGATGAATTTATGGCTCAAGGCTATTAAGATATGATTGGGTGAAGTTTTAGTCATTGTGTTTTAGTAATGAATTCTAGCCCATGCAGTAATTTAGTTTCAAATTGGCATAGGCATATACTCACAATTAGTAATATTAATTTCTAATAACAACATCGAGAGTGCTTAAACTAGTTTTAAGATTGTTGACGTATGAGTATGGAAGGTGCAAAGTAGGGAGCAGCCATGTCCATGTAATCGTTGGCGTGGTTGACGGGAGCAACGGCAGACATTATTCAAAGTCTTTGGTGAATTTGATTTTCAGGTAAAGTTTGAATGACACACGTGTCTCTGCCGTGCATGACCCGGCCACTCATGTCGCTGTCTAAGGATAAGGCTGATGTGCAGGTTGATTACATTTCTACTATGGATACGGAAGAAAATTCTTTGACCCTGAAAGATTTTAGACATTGAGTTGTCGCAAAAACATTTCACTCTTTATATGTGAAAAAGAGCAAAACTTGGAAAATATGGTTTGTAATAAAGTGGGTTAAAGAGTCAAAATGTAAAGGATACACATTTGTTTTGATGGTAAGGCATTATCAACAAAATTATTTTTTATGGACAATTTTAAATTATATTTAACTTTCTTAAATTTTTACTTTTTCTATTGATGCAAAAATTGATGATGGTTTTTATAATGCATATTTATAAGCTAACAAGCAAAAATTTGCTGCACCTTTTTCTACTAATGTTGTTGCAAATAAGACTCTTAATTTTGTTCTTCTTGACAACGTATATGAGGTATTCGTTGTTAATTTTATGTCACAATGTGTTCATTCAAATTTTGGGTTACTTACCCCATAATTGAAGTTTCACTTCCCAATTAAATTATATGATGAAAAAGCATAACATTCAAGTCATTTATACTAAGAATTATTCTTTTAGTTTTTTCTACTTGATCTAGGTAATGCTTCAATGGGGCACCATGCCCTTGATATAGGGTCTTTTATACATAATCTATAATGTTAATCATTTGTAAGTGGACAACAAATTTTCATGCCTAATCTAAAGAATATTCTAACGTTCTATATTTTGTGGAGTAATTTAGTCTTTTGTTAATTTTTCAGAGAGTTAAACAATAAATTGTTAATTTTTTCAGTTCCATTAAGCATATGAAATTTACTTCCACATATGCCATTGGATTCTTGTAGACATTTTTTTTTGTTGAAAACAATCTTTATAATTGTAAAAAGGAATTAGTATTGCAAAAAAAGGGAAGATTTACATTTACTCAATTATATACTATAATCTTCCTAATTCTTGCAAATTTTGTTACCATGAAGCACATTTGTTTAATATTTCTTCTTTTCTACTTAGAAATAGGATGCTAAGGAAAAGAAAAATATGTTGAAGTTGAGGATAGAGAAAAATAATCTTATTATTAACTAATATAACTAATATTATTCATGTCTAAACATATTATTATTTGATATTAAAATGAGTTGCATAAAATTATTTACCATAATTGATGATTAAATTTGTAAAATTATGTAAGGTAGTACAACACTCAGGATGTCTAGGATTTGAGTTTTACACCTTGTATTGGTTTTACAATTTGAACTTGGTGTATTGTGTTTCTCCTAGCTTAGTTGAAGGTCTTTCAACTTTGATTTGTCCTTTTGATATCCTTAATACTTATTATTTTATATAACATGACATTATTCTCTTGAGTTAGAGTTAGACCTTAATAACATAATTTATCTTCATTAAGTCTCATCCGTTATAATAATGTGGGTGTAAAATATTTTTACGTAATTACTATTATCATTTGACTTTAAAGATTTTATGTACACAAAGAATGAATTTGTAAATTAACTTTTAGAAAAAGAAAAGTGGGTTAATATTGGTTCTTCAATACTATGGTGGACAAATATTCAATCATCCTTTGGGAAAAAAAGAAAGGAAAAGTTCATTGAGACTAGCTCATCCTCACTATGCTTGATGGGAACACAGTAATACTATTCAAAGTCTTCGATATTCAGTGATAGCGTAGTGAAACTTCAACATCGTTTTAGAAAGAATCAACACTCTTTTTTCTAGGTGTAACATAGAATCAATAGACCCTCACAAGGATGTAAAGTTGAAAACATGTCCTAGGGTGAACAAAATTTTCTTATAGCCAAAATATACGTGTTTCACACTAAAACAAATTTTCCCCCCAAATTTTCTATGGCTACAATTAGCAATAAAAAGTGTGTAGATATAAATCTTTTTTATATCATATTGGATGAGGTACTTTTATGCATGTTCATGAATTTTGTAAAGAAAAGTCAAACACATATGCATGCTCATTTTTACCTCATGTATAAAAAGTATAAAGGAGCCCCTAAATACTGAAGATGATATTTCTTATATGGTAGAAGATTTTATGTCTTGAAAATGCATATGACAACAATATTAGAAAAGGTTATGTTACATTAGTGGATCCAAAGAATGTGAATACTGCATACATAAACTTTGAAACTATTCTTAGATTACACCCTCCTTTCACTAAAATGCATAATGCTTTGATTTCTGCTTTTTTATACTATAATTCTTTGAATTTATGTTATTTTTAATAAAAAATTGAGTATCTTCATTCTCACAAAACCCCAAGTATTCTTACAAAAAGGCTTGAGTATGATTTGGGATCTTTAAGCCCCACCTTTATAGAAAAAGTTAATTTGTTTTTGGTAATTCATTATTTAACCTAAGCATGCTAAAACTCTTTATCACTAAACTTATACCTCATTGTTAAAAATTAAAGCAAATCATTGATGTAACTTGATGAAGCCCAAAGCTTGAAAAAGTAAAATAATAATAGTATCATGATCATTCATTAATGATAATAATAATAATAATAATAATACTTTCTAATAACATCTAGAATGCACATAAAGAAAATTGACTAATTAAACTGCTTTTAGTATTCTTTACATACAAGTATGAAATATACCCATGTTAAATGCATTGATTGGATGGTCAATGCCATGATTGACTGGAAAGAACGACAACGACAAGATTCTTCAAAGTCTTTGCAGAGACTTAAATTTTTAAATTTCAATAATGCATCTCTTTTGTGCATGATGTTGCGAAGGTGATGTTATGCTTGATTACTTTTTAGCCATGGACACGGAAGAATAGTCTTTGATCAAAATAGATTTTATGTATTGAACTACCATGAAAACATTGCATCTTTTAGATGTGATATGTTAGAAACTTTGGAAATATGGTTTATAATTAAGTGGGTAAAAGAGCCAAAATGTATGGCTTTGTTATGTACGAGAAGGTGTTGTTATTTGGCTTGTACCAATATAATATTAAATTTAAAAGAAATTTTAGAAATTCAAAAGACACAGAGTTACCTTGGAGAAAACCTTCAAGGTGAAATACCCTAGCAAAAAGCAGTTGTTGGACTGTTAGTAGTAGCATAGCTTCAAAGGATTGAAGCTTAGGGAGAATTTACGAAGGATGGGAGATGACTCTCAAGCTTATGCTTTAAAAGAATGTGGTACTTTGGATCCCTTTGAGCTCCTTATATTGTCATGGATTACAAAAATAAACCAAAAATTAAAAAGGGGATAAGGTAGTTTATTTTGGTGGGCATAGGTATGGAACCAAATATGACATAGACACGAATAAAAATATACCAAGGCAAGGCAAAAATATCTACAGAAAATCAAGGTACATTGACCTTCACCCACCTTACAGGTACTTTGTTCAAAGCCTGATAACAACACCTTATGCATATTGATGAGTTGTGATTTGATGGACCTTTACGTCGGATAAGCGATGTCGAGGCTAATAAGTGATGTCAGATACCCGACGTCACCTCATCTGGACCTTGCCTATAAATATAGCACTTGGGCTTCTGGATGAGACAACTTAGATATTAGAAATAGTTAGTTTTCAGTTTCTTTTCTTTTAAGTTTTTTATTCCTAGTGCATGCCTGCAGTTTGATGTTTGCAATCATACGACACCTTTGTTCAAGTGTAACATACCTGGACACGTTACATGATTGGCAATAAAGATCAAGATTACTTCCATCATTGTAGCATCCACTTAGCTTAATATTGTTATTTTGATTATTTAATGCTTTAATGCATCCTTAGTTAAATATTTCCATTTATTGTTATTTACTGTTCCTATTATTAAGAGGAAATCACGAGCGTTTAAGTGCAGATACTTGGTTGCTAGAGTTGTATCATTTGGCACAACTAGTGATGTACATTTGGTAAACCCAGAAGCAGCCTCACGAAGTCCAAGACATGTATGGATGATTAAGAACGGATACCATTGCCTTAGGCTAATTTAGACTTTGTTTCCATTATTTATTAGTTAATCAATTTATCTCGTTTTGTTATCAGGAGTAGCATAACATAGAATTAGGGACCACATCATATACCTCACTTTGGACTAAACCATATGTGACAAAGCTACTACTAGTCCAAGTGGGAAGACAACAAACTACAATCAAGGCATAATGATTTAGATGCTACAACTAGTCCCATCCATGGAATTCAACCAAATTACGTGTGAACACTTGTAATTTGTATGGTTGAGCATAGGGATACCTCACTGCTCATTATTGGCACCATTGTCGGGGATGGTGCTAGTTATCTAGATTAGTTATATCATACAAGATTGCTGTAAAGGAATTAATGATATATCTTTCAGAAACTCTTAGCTCACGCGCATCATAAATCAAGAACAATGTCTCTCTCACATGGAGGTGACTCTACACTATATAGCGAACACATTCATTGGAGAACTAATGAGATATATGATGAGGAAGATTGGAGTGATCAACCTTATGTAGGGATTTCTTATGATCATGACCACCCTGAAGACACTCAAAGACTACATTCACCTAAGGCAAACAATTTTCAGGGAGATGATGTAGGTCCTAGACTAGGGAAGGCCTCAAGGCCTAAGACCTCATTGGAAATACAGAAATGATAAATTACGGGACCCTAAGGAACACTATAGAAGCCATGGCGATTCTACCAGTACCTCATCTTCCTCTTTCCCTTGAATGTCTAGTTCTAACGAAGATGAACGTAGGTATAGAGATAGAGCTCCATTAAAGGGTTGGATCCAAAACTAGAATCGAACCCAAGGAAAAGTTAAAGAAGTCACCATGAACATAGGAATTTTCCTCACAATTTGTTTGATGACAATGAACCCTTGTTGGCCTAAGGCATGTCATAAAGGCTGTTAAAATATCTCACAAGCATTGCAAAAAGAGTCGTCTACCTAAGCTTGATATGAACAATCTTCCTCAATTTGCAGGAGGCCATGATGCAGATCCACAACATCATTTACAAACCTTCTATGATGCCTATGCATTCTATAACATGGAAAGTGAGTGGCAAAAGATTAAGCTCTTTTCTAGGACACTAATTGATAGAGCCGAAGCGTGGTACAAATTGTTGAGACCAAATTCAATTCGACGATGGTCTACAATGATAGAACTTTTCAACAAGAGATACCAAACCTATAAAAAAGTGTTTAATTTGAGGAGACAGACTCAAAAGTGGAAACATAAATAACAGGAACCCTTAGACATGGCCTTAGATAGATATTATGCCTTAATTGAATAGATGCCCAAGCCATGATTTCTCCATGGAAGAGCAACTTTACCACATCATTGATGGGTTTTGTAATGAAACAAGAGTGACCCTTGGGATGTATGCCATAGGGCAATTATACGAGCTTCAAGCCCATCAGATCAAAGGGATATTAGAGCATATGACAAAAGAAGAAGGAGAAATGTGTAATTGGGAGAATGTCAAAAAACATCAATGGGACCCAACTCTTCAATCAAGGGAGGTCCAAATTTATGGTAAGGAAAATGAAACTACCATTGATAAGGTGATTCCACAATAAACTTTGTAGATAGAGGAGTCTATTGATGATCTAGAAGAAAAATTCAATAGGATGTCTAAATGGATCAACGAAAATATCACAAATCTTGTTGAAATGGTTGTGGAGCAGATTCTGCAACATATGCTAGGCGAACATAATAAGCATAGGACACAAAACCAAGAAATAGTCAAGAACATTTGATAAATGAGAAAAGGGGCTAACAAAAGTGAGGCTAAAGAATCCACCATAAATTAAGATGATGGATGCGACCTATGCATATATGACCATCCAAAGGGCCAATGCTCCATATTGTTGTGTCTACGGGAGTATTAGGCAGGTGTCTTAAATCCAAAATTTGTACAAAATCACATGCCTAGGAGATTTCCTCTTTCACAAGGTAATTATAGAAAATCCCACAATTGATTGTACCACCCTAGGGGGACTTACCACCAGCCTCAACACAGTCATCAACCACAGTCATGGGGGAGTTCACCACCAAATCAACCATACCCACCGAAACCTCATGGATATTATGTTCAACATCTTGTTTCTCCAACCAGTTTAGCATCCTCCACTTCAAATCGTCACTATCACTCTACCGAGTACCATCAATATATGACATCCCCTAAAGGATCACCACCTTGTGCTTCTTACCATCCAACTTACCCTCGATATTCTCATAATCCACCTACTTCAACACCATCACTAGTAATGTGAGAAGGTTTTGCACTACACTATCAACAAACAAGTGCCACTTGTGTTGCAAATGTGCAAGGACATGCTGATGCGAATGGGCCCCAACTGTAATGCTAGAAATGTCCCTTCTAGAGGAAAGGTCGTAAGCTAAGGTAAACTATGCATGGACCCACCACATCATCTAAGCTAGCACAAGGCCAATCCAGTGTATCACCTTCATTGTCTTAACCAATGTCCTTTGAGCCCATACAAGGGCCACCATCCATCTGTACTCCAATCTCATATCTAATCAATGAATCTACAAACATGGGGAGACAAATGAATCCATGCATACCATCTCATACTCAAGTGTGCAATAGTGGGCCAGTCATCCATAATCTTAACATGCCTCATATCTTGACCCACCATACATATATCAATTAGGTGTGTGACTAATGATTTCTCTACCTAGCCACCACACCACCAATAGACACCCAATGGCTGGGGCATGAAAGGTTCCCAACGTTTCATACATGCATGGATAATTTTCATCCACTTATTAATCCTTTTCATGACCAAATGTTTAGTCATTAGGGTTACCCCCCATTCTAATCTTTTGGATTTTTAAGTGCTTTTTATCTTTTTGTTTTACAATTTTTTATCATGTTCATGTTCTTTCTACTTTCGCTACATTTTCTAGGTGTTGTTTTAATTTTCCTTGTATGTAATCTTGTTATTGATCATGTTTCCATTGAGGTGTGGGTTTTTTTCTCTATGTTGTCAAATCATAAGGGATTGATTATTTGGACATTGTGACTATGACATCCATTCACCCATTTCATTAATAAGAAGTTCTTGCTCTACTCATAATGGTAATATTTTCCATAATCCAAATTATAAATAACTCCATAACCATTGTTTCTGGATGGAAGAGTGCAAAACCAAGATGGAATGTAAAGGGTGTGAGATCAAGGGGATTTGTGGATTCTCTTTGGCTACTTCTGTATGTTCTATCATGTTGATGAGGTTGTAACCATATCTTTGTAGATCTAACGAAAAATGGGAGTAAGAGAAACTTTAACTAGCACTGAATAAACTTTTATGGGTCCCACTGGAAAGACCTGTACCCATGCCTAAAGGTTGGCAACTTCTTAGAACCATAAAAAAACAATAAACAAAAACAAATAATAATTGTGCCATAATAATGCTTCTCCCTAGGACAAAATGCCAAGTGATGTTACTCCTTGTAACTTTGATAGTCTTATGGTTGTTTGTCGATAGGATGAAACAATGCTGTGTCACTAAAGGTGGTTTGGACTTGGTTTGAATCTTAGAAGGAAGAACACATGGTTATCTAACCATTGATAACACACAAGGTTTCATTATGACCATGGTACGCTACCTCATGTCTTGATTTCTATGATCCCTTCTTCAGTCCATTTCATCTTGTTGTTTGAATGTTCATAACTTGTGGTTTTGTGTAACATGGAGTAATTATCTCAATTCAGTGGTTTTAACATGTGTGTTTTGTTTCATAGGTATGCATTGCATTCAACCCCTCTAGTGCCTATAGACACTTTAGGCATGGTTACGCAAGGGCATCATAGGCTAGAGCCTGCTCTGAGGAGGATCCACTTGTGTACCTTTTGTGACTTGTGCTTGTTTAACATGTCCACATCATTTTTCACCTTCCATGCACTCCAATTGTTATACTTTACTATTTCCCTTATCATGAACATACTCTATCCCACAATCAAGCTCTCCACACCTTTTTTCTTGCTCGTTCTCGTACTTTTACCATTGAAGACTTCACCTTATCCTACCTTTGGTACCTCCAATTAATTTTTTCATTTACCTAAACTGCAAAATTTAACTTTCAACCTTCTAATCAAACCCAAAGCTTTAGTTTGCATAACCTTTGGCCCCATAAAAATCAAAATTTTTGGACCTTGACATCATCTACCCAATGTTGGGTCTAAAAAACATATATATATTGGACCCCTGTGCAACATGAACTTCATTTCTCTTATTTGTTACTAGGGAAGCTATTGTAATTTTTTCTTGTGATGCAGAGCTCTGTGCCTCCATCTTCCACTTGTAATATCTAGCTCTTTAATGCTCCAATTTCTATACCGTTTGAATCTATCTGAACCTGGAGTGTTCAACTTAGTCCAAGGGTAAGAATGTTTAAAACTGTAGGAATTATAATGAAAAATCATTAATGATAACACTAGACATCTAATTTTTCTAGCCTCCCAGCCTAAAGCCATTATTTTAAGCCACATATAATGAAAAAGGAACTAGTTGTGATGGCTCGTTGAAAAATATAGACACTTCTTGGGGGATTTTTCTTGAACATTTTCTTAACCCTATAATCATATGCATAATGAGCTTAATGAACTAACATTATGAGCAAGGTATGAGTTGATAGATGATAATAAACATTACCTTGGTAACACTTGCTTTTTGTTTGATTGCAGATGGCCCCAAGAAGAGGTTTTGAGGGTGAACCCTTGTAGAGAGCCACTAAGCATCCACGTGGTGGCTACAGACAGCAAGGAGAACAAGCGGAACATGCTGAGCAGGAGGCCCAATATTTTAGTATCCATCAATAGGCCCTTGTTATCGAGCAATCGACACAAGGTGAGGTGGTAGAAGTACTAGCTCTTGAATAGGGATAACGTCTCACATTGCCCCCTGACTGCCTTGTTGCCATTTTGAAAAATTCCACATTGGCTTTGGTCATTATGAAAATGAACTTCAGTTCATTCGTGGAATTTGCTTATGAAGTAGTGCGAATGCAACTCAAAGCATTCCCATTGTGGCTGATCCTGTCTGACAGTGGTGAATGGTAGCTGGGGTAAGTTTATCAATTTTGGCACAATAAAGATGAAGGTACCACTGTGAATATCTATGGGGTGAATGTCTCTTACACAGTTAAAAATATAGCTACAACTCTCAACTTGCCTAATGAAGGGACCAAGGTTGCTCACCTGTCCGCTAGATTTGACCCTGAAATGAAGAGACTATGGTTGAAGCAAGAGTATGGTAAAGAAGATAAATCATACCATGAGATGACCTTGGAAGAGAGAACTTCAAGATCAAAACATACCACCTGTTTCACACCAAAGGGCTCAATTGCATTTCCACTTATGCAGCTAGGGGAAGTGCCATTTTAATGGAAAAAATTTTAGTTAACCTTCCTTAATACTATTTCACAAAAATCCAATGGTAGTTCAAAGAAACGAAGTTAGGGAGACCAACACTTCCATTTCCCTATTTGATCAAAAAGCTATACAAGCATGTGGGAATCTTAGGATATACCAATGATATCCTTTGAAAGGCTCAACATGCCTCTTTTGTAGAGCTCCTCAAAACTGCAACACCAAGAAAAGATTCTAGTGAAAAGAAAGAAGTTGAAAAGGAGGCAGAAACAAGAACTAAAATGTAACAAGAACCTGAGCAGTGCTTACAAGCACAAGCTCCACCACTGCCATCGTAAAATTATAGACTATCATTGAGCCACCCGCAAAGAATGGTTGAGGTTGTTAGCTAGGGGAGTAGGGATGAGGCTAATCTCTTCCAAGTTATGGATGATGCTATACAGTCCACCATATTAGCCGATCCAAAAAGACGATAGATCTCGATTCAGTTAGGAGGAGTGGGATCCCAATGGTTATGCCAGATCTCTAAGAATGCTTCATCTTTTCAAGTCACATTGGAAATAGGAGAAGTTGCCATAGTCATGGTGCTACAACATGAGGATGTAGTAGGCACAGTAGAGGTGATCACTAATCACATCAAGGAATTGTTCAATGTTCTTGTTGTGCCTCCAACTAATCTGGCAAGGACAAGAGATGCAAAAATGTTGGTCAAGACCTCAATGACTCCTGTAGTGCATGAGGATGTACTTGATTATTTGCTACAGACAGGTCAAGTGATGACCACTTTGTTTGACATCCCCAGTGATGTCAGTACGGCATAATCAGACCTCATCACTACAAAAGGGAAGTTGGTCATAGCTAAGGTAAGGGTAGAGCATGCAGAAGATGAGGTGCAAAGATTGCAAGTAGAGCTAGTTGCCCTATGGGTTCAATGATGGGATCCTCCTCATTTCATCACACTAGACTAACTAGAGTAGTTTCGGATGGAGGAGCTTACTAAGCTAGAAAAGGAGAGAGCAATTGCAAAGTAAGTAAAGGAGATGGTGATCTAGAATGCCTCCGCTGTAGATGTGCAAACTCATGTGCATAAAAAGGCACTGATCGCTGTTCAAGAAGAAAATAAGAAGCTCACTAAAGAGAATGCTCGGTTGACCATAGTGGAAAAGCAAAAGAACATCTTGGAAGAGAGTGTCCACCAGTTGAAGAAACAACTGGTGAGGATCAACTAGGATATGAGTCAATTGGCCTGAGAAAATAGAACCCTCTCTATGAAGGAGGTATGTGCTATTCGTCAAAAGATAGCAATCGAGATCAACACATGGCAGAATGAGGCCAAGAAACATGAGAAGTTAAAAGAACACTTTCGGGACCAAGTTGGCATGTACAAGGAAATTAATGAAAAAGAAATCAAGGCCAAGGCCCACATCAACTCCTTGGTAGCACAAAATTCTGAATGGTAGGCCATTTTGGATAGTTATGCCATGGTCCAACAAGTAGAAATTAAAAGTAAGGATCTGTAGATAGAAGATTTGAAGGAGTACATGGCATTGGCTAACCTCAGATATGCTAACCTTGCCATTTTAACAACAGGTCATCCTTGAAGCAAGTTGGAGAAGCAAGTGGCGACCACCTATGCATTGTATGAGAAGGAGTTTGCAGATCGGAAGGATGATTTGCAAAAGTTACAAGTGGTAAATTGAGAATTAGAGGTGGTTAAAGCTAGATACCAAGGATAGAAAGATATAGCCTCAAACCTAGCTCAAAGATTGATAGACTATCATGAGTTAAGGCATAGAGGTAGGGCCTTCGAGGAGGAATGATGACAGTTTGTGACATGGTACGTCAAGGCAAATCAAATGTTTTTGCAACTACTATGTCTTTGGAATGTACCAGCACTAGCACACATTGACATAATAGCCTAGAAGATGCATGACTCGAGGATAGAGGAGGAAAAATTGTAGGCTTTGCTCAACCGTTACAAAGTCCAGTGGCCTAACGACAAAGGGAAGTGACCAATGGAAGAGCCACCACCTTCAGGCACTACATGAGCCTCCTAGTCTTATTTTTGTCTTGTCTTGTTTTGTAATAATGTGTCCCATTTTCATATTGCACCATTGTAGCATGTGAAGAGTTAGTTATTTTATCCATTGTTGAAGTCAATCAATAATTCCATACCTACCCAATATTTTGCAAAGGACTTGTTCCTCATTTTTGTTTAACTTGAGGATGAATTTTCATTCAATCATGGGGGTATGATGAGTTGTGATTTGATAGGTCTCGATGTTGGATACACTACATTGGTGTCCCAACGTCGTGTACCCAACATCAAGGCTAATAAGCAATTTCATATACCCGACGTCGCCTCATTTGGACCTCTCCTATAAATACTACACTTGGGCTTCTAGATGAGATAACTTAGATCTTAGAAATAGTTAGTTTTCAATTTTTTTAAGTCTGTTATTCCCAATGCATGCCCATAGTGTGATGTTTGTAATCATATGACACCTTTGTTTGAGTGTGACGTAGTTGGACAAGTTACATGACTGGCAATAAAGATCGAGGTTACTTCCATCATTGCAGCATCCACTTAGCTTAATATTGTTGTTTTGATTATTTAATGCTTTAATGCTTCCTTAGTTAAATATTTCCATTTATTGTTATTTACTATTCCTATTGTTAAGTGAATCTGTATGCCCTAATCATGAGCATTTAAGTGTAGATACTTGCTCACCAAAGGTGAATCGTTTGGCACAACCAATGATGTACATTTGCTAAACCCAAAAGTAGCCTCATGAAGTCCAAGATGTGTATGGATGATTAAGAGTGGATACCATCGGCTTAGGCTAATTTAGAATTTGTTTCCATTATTCATTAGTTAATCAATTTATCTCTTTTTATTATCAGGAGTAGCATAGCATAGAATTAAGGACCACATCATATACCTCACATTGGACTAAATCATACATGACAAAGCTACCACTAGTCCAAGTGGGAAGACATCGAATTGTGATCAAGGCATAATGATCTAGATGCTACAACTAGTCCCATCCACGGAATTTGACTAAATTGCATGTGAATGCTTGTAATTTGTATGGTTAAGCGTAGGGATACCTCATCGCTCATCACATACAAAATAATAATAATAAAAAAGTCCAAATGAAGATCTTACACAAGTTTTTTACGAAATTCTAAATTACTTTCAACTTTCTTTTACAAATGCTAAAACTTTTGCATCTTCTAACAATGCAAAATTTTATGTTAGTTCTTAGAATGCAAATTTACAAGCTGAAAAACAAAAATTTGTGACACCTATTTCTAATGTTATTACAAATGAGACTCTTGATTTTTTTTCTTGATAATGTATATGAGATTCTTGATCATATGTATATTTATTTTATGATTTCTAAATTTCTCCATCAATTATCAAATTAGGAAAATAGCATAAGACCAAATTGATTTTTAAATACTGTTGATTCAAGTCCAAGATGCTTCTCAATAACTCTCTCCCAAAGCTTCATAATGTGGTTCATTAGCTTGATCCCTCTATAGTTTACACAATTTTGTATGTCTCCTTTATTTTTGTTGATGAAAATGACAAATCTTTTTCTCCAATTATCGAGCATTTCTCCATCTTTCAAAATTTTGTTAAATAATTGTTTTACCTAAGAAACTCTTGTATCTCCCAATGCTTTTCAAGCTTTTATAGGAATATTATATGGTTCAACAACATCTTTAATAAGGTTGTCTTCACCTTAGAGAAGGAAAGTTCATTAACTAAAGAAGAATTTGGTTTTTCTTCTTAGATGTCTTCTCTGGAATTTTTTATTTAATAATTCTTTAAAATAATTTTTCATGTATTCAAAATTTCATTGTCTTTTATAAAAATTATTTCATATGCTTCCTTGATACACTTTCCATGATCAATGTCCTTACATTTCTTGATTTTTATTTTTGTCAATTTATAAATAGCTTTTTCTCCTTCCTTTGTTCCTAAATTTTCATAAAAGCTATCCAAGGCCTTATGTTCGGCTTTGGATACTACTATGGTTGCCTCCTTTGTCATTTTGTGTATTAGCTTATTTTCTTGGCTATCAATTTGTTACCATTCCTTAAAGTATTTTTTCTTGTTTTGGATAGCATGTTGCACTTCATCACTCCATCACGATGTCTCCTTTCAAATGTATTTTTTTGCTTTTTATTTCACCCAAAATGTTCTTTGCAATTTTCTAAATGCAACTTTCCATTTGACCCTAAATTAAATTTGTAGAGTAATCCCAATTCCAAATACCTTTGTGAAGTAATTATTCTTTAAATAAGGTGCAGTTATCTTCCTTTAAATTTCACCATTTTATGTATTTAGTCCCTTTTTTCATTCTACCTTTAAAGCTATGTGTAGCGAAGTCTATAATCATTAGTCGATGCCGAGTTGCAAAGCGCTCTCTAAGTATGACCTTGCAATCTTTGCACATGGCCTAGTCTCTTTTACATAGTAAAAAATAATCAATTTGTGTTTTATCCATACCACTTTTATATGTAATTATGTGTTTTGTCCTCTTCTTGAAATAAGTATGTACAATTACAAGGTTATAGGCACTTGTAAATTGTAGCAGTGAATCTTCCATATCATAGCTCTCTCCAAAAGCATGTTCTCCATAAATCCTATCATATCCCATTGTTATAGATTCAACATGACCTTTAAAATCTTCAATGAATATGCTTTCTTGCTAGGGAATTTTTTGAATTGCCTAATCCATAGAATTCCAAAAATCATGCTTGATGGATATTTCTAGGCCAATTGGCAGAGCATATGCATTGATGATGTTGATGATCTCATTTACAAGCCCAAGTTTGATGCCCATAATTTGATTAAGCATATAAGCATCAAACTTATTTCACTCCCCAATTAAATGATATGATGCAAAAGCATAACATTCAAGTCATTCATGGTAAGAATTATTCTTATTTTTTTCTACTTGATCTAGGTAATGCTTCAATGGTCTAGTGTGCCGTAGATATAAGGTCATTTATACATAACCTCCAATGCTGATCATTTATAATGAGACTCCAAAATTTTTTATGTCCTATCTAAAGAATAATTCTAAAGTTCTATATTTTGTTAAGTTATTTAATATTTTGTTGATTTTTCAAAGAGCTAAATAATAAATTGTTAATCTTCTCGATTCCATTAAGCATTTGAAATCTACTTTCAACATACCATTTGATTTTCATAAACATTTTTTATATTGAAATTAATCCTTATAACTATAAAAAGGAAATATTATTGTAAGCAAGTGGGAAGACTTACATTTAGTCAAGTATATATTACAATCTTTCTAATTCTTGTAAAATTTGTTATCATCAAGGATATTTATTTAATATTTCTTATTTTCTTATTAGAAGAAAAGATGTGAAGAAAAAGAAAAACCATGTTGAAGTTGAGGATGAAAAAAAATAATTTAAAGCTAAAAATATGAAAAATAAAATTAATATCAATGATAAGAATAGTCAAATGGTACTTGATAAATCTTGTTTTGATTTGCTCTGATATCTAATATTAGATAACCAATGTCGGAGCCCAAGATGTGATGTTGAATATTTGATATTGCGAGGTACATGCTAACCTATAAATATAGTGCTTGGGCTCACAATTTGGAGATAGTTTTCATCAGGTTTTTCATAGAGTAACGAAGTTCTTGAAATTTAGTCATTCTAGAGTTAGAATATTTCTAAGTCCCGCAGTAGGAGTCTAAGTGTGTATGGACCTTTATTCGAGCACTAATGTACCTGAGCATAGTAGTGTGACAGGAATAAAGATGAGCCCTTTTCATAATCCTTGCAGCTTTGAGAATAGATTAATGTTTCCTTTAATGCATTTATTATTCATGCATCTTACTTTAATACATTTTCATTAAGCAATTAATTTCCAATTATTAATGAACACAAGCACAACCACTTTGAGCATACATGTAGCACTTGGTAACCTAGAAACACTTAATGTTTGGTAACCTAGTAGTGCTACATGCATTCAAAATGTGTCTAGGGAGTGGGAGTGGGTACTTGTGTTAGGTTAGCCAAGCAGTAGATAAACTAGGTATTAAATTACCCTACCTTTCATTCTTACTCTAGGTGATTAAACTTATGAAATATAAAATGAAAAAAATCATATACCTCACATACACTTAACTATATACTTGCACTTCACAAGTGGAAT
The DNA here is from genome assembly GCA_015680685.1 of Gnetum montanum. NCBI lineage: Eukaryota > Viridiplantae > Streptophyta > Gnetopsida > Gnetales > Gnetaceae > Gnetum > Gnetum montanum. The sequence goes on from MNCI01031808.1 coordinate 38,141, forward strand.
TTAGAAGACAATGATCATTCTAATTAGATTTCATGTTTTAGAACCGGTTTACTTAAAAACTTAAGGTCTATGAAATTCAACCAGATTACGCATGAATGCTTGTGATTCATATAGTTGGATGTAGGGGTACCTCATCACTCATCATTGACACTGTTTCCGATGACCTTTTGGTTGTTACATGCACTATCTAGGACTAGTAAAAAATTATTCAAATTGTTGAAACAAACCTTAGAGTCATATCATACTTCAAAAATAACTACAACAATTTCTAAAATCATGCTTTGTCTTTATTTTCTAACATAAAATGTCTTCTTCTCATAGGAGTGATTCCTTGTCCAAGTTCAATGGTGTAAATAAGTAGGTGCCCTAACAATATTGAGTGGTATATGCTCATCCTGATGAGTATTTACCCAACTTCACCTTCATCCTACACTAGGATGAACAATTGCAGTGGCGTGACATGGAGGGAAACATTGTGTTAACACCAGATTGATCTATTCTTACAATGCTCTAAGAAATGCTTATGTGATGGGGTCTCCAAGGACTTCATGCTAAGTATGTTATTCTAGATAGTGATGCTAGGGATTATCATCCCACTAAGGCACAATGTTTAAGGGATCGATAGTTAGAAAAGTGTCATGAATCTATGAAGGGGAAAGGATTTAATGATTCCCCATTATTGTTGTACCAAAAAGATGGTGGAGAACCCTTATTTGGGAGTTTTCTATTTGGTGAAATTCCTCTCTTTGACTTTAGTGAAAGAGGTCAAAACTAGCACCTGTAGTCCATGATTCACAATCCAGGTTCTAGTAAGAATGGATTCAATGACAAAGAAGGATCCAAAGAGGCAAGTTAGGGCAAGGATGTGGACAAGAAACAAAATTGTGATCATGGCCACGATCATTAAAGAGGTGGTAGTAGGCATTGTGATGATGCTAGTCCTTCTTCATCTTTACCTTCATCATCATCATCTTCTTTTTCTGGCTCTAATCGTAACCATAGGGGGCATGATCATAATCAAGGTGATCGATAGGACCAAAATGATCGAAGGGACCATTGGGTAGGTCAAGATCAGGGATGAGGATAGTCAAGAGAGACTTGTCACCATGAGCAAAGGGGTAGCAGAGGGCATTGTAGGCACCAAAATCATGGCCTCGATGAGCCTTTGCTTGCTACCTATAGTATACTTGATATTGCAAAGGTAGTGAGAATCCATACAAGGCACATTAAGGATAGTTGGATCAAAAGGCTAGACATGAATAATATCCCTCAGTTCGAAGGAGGATATAACTCAGATCCCTAGAACCATCTCCAAGCCTTCCAAGATGCATGTGCCTTTTAGAACATAGAAAATGAATGGCAAAAGCTTAAGTTGTTCCCACAGACACTCATTAAAGTAGCTAAAAATTGGTATCGGTCCTTAGAACTGGAATCTATCAGACGATGGAGTACCATGCTTGAATTATTCAATGACAAATATCAAATGTATTCCAGAGTGTCCAACTTGAGAAGGTAGATCCAAGGATGAAAACAAGGAACACACAAACCCTTGAATGCTACCATAGGCCAATACTACTTCTTATTGCATAAATGTCCTGGCCATGGTTATTCTTAACTTGACCAACTCCACCACATTGTATATGGGCTTCAATATGAAATGAGAAGAACCCTTGGCATCTATGCCCAAGGTGACTATTAGAATTAAGTGCCTGTCAGATCCAAAGATTGATTGAGTAGATAGCTAAAGAGGAAGGTGAATTAAGAAAATGAGAAAGTGTAGAAGAATACAATCGTGATCCTTCCATTCACAAGAGGAAGGTTTGATTTTGTGATAGTGAGGAAGAATTAGCACTTGATGAGGTGGTGAATAAACCTTGTCGCTTCAAAAATTTCAGTTTGAAATTATGGCCAAAGTTGACTAGTTATGTAACTTCATGATAGTAGATTTCAAGCTATCCTAAAAATTGCCAAAGATTCTAAACAACAAGGTAGTGATTATGAGTGCAGTAGGTGCAAGGAAGTTGAACATGCCTATTAAAGAGGTAAGGGCAAGATTTCTACAATAGAGAAAGTTACAGAAAGCAAATTAGATGATGATGGTGGGTGTGACATCTACCATTATGAACATCCTAATGGCTGTTGCCCTATTTTGTCACACTTATAAGAATATGGGGTGTATGCCTTGAATCCACGACTAGCACAAAGAAAAATAGCTAGAAGATTGCCTTATCCTCAAGGTAATTCTAAGTAGTTTCACTAGCAACAATAGAATTATCCAAGTGAAACTCCATTGCAACCATATGAGTAGTATCAATAGTGGTAGCAACCACAATCATGGGCACTAGCACCACCAAGGCTATAATACCATTACTGATAACTTGATTCATATGGGTACTACGTTTAGCAACCTTTGTCTCCACATGACTCTTCTAGTTACATTTCCACTTTTCAACCTTACTACTACCCTCTTGATAATTATCAAACTCATTCTCCACATGTAAGAAGGAATAGCACCTTTTACCCTTATCCTCCTCCTATTCCTAAACATCTTTCTCTGCCCTCTGCATAGCTACCACCTACTCCATCTATGCAAGATGAACTACTAGCTTAATCGCAACGATGTAATGTCACCAGGGCAGTTAACCTACATTCGGTTCATCAACTGAGTGGTTTAGATATGTGATCAAAGAAAAGACCTTTCTTTTGATCTTGTAGTCCACCTAAGCCCTCAAATACACCTATGGTTGACAACTCTTTTTCTCCATCTCCTTCTATACCAAATTCCTTTAACTCTCCTTCAAACCAAATATCACCCAGGATCATATTATGATGCTTACTCATGCTGTATCTGATTGGATTTGTATTGGAAACCTTCCCAAGAAATTAGTTAATCCTAGAAGTCCTCTTATCTATTTGTAGATTGCTAAGAATGAATTGTTTAAAGCTCTTCATGACTTAGGTTTTGTTGTCAATCTAATTTCTCATGAGATGTATACTACATGGAACGTACCTCCTCTCAAAAAGAGTAATATTAGATTAGAATTGGCAGAGTAGTCCATCATTATTCCATTGGGATTGGTAGAAGACATTATCACCATTATCTATGGGTGGTCTTATCTTGTTGATTTCCTAGTGATCAAGGTGGAGAACTACAAAGGGAACTTTCCAATCATCATGGGAATGGCATAACTAAGCACTGTTGATGTAAAAATGGGCATCAAAGATATTTTCCTAAAAATATCTAAAGAAAATACATTTGGGAAGATTGAGAAGAAGCAAATTCCATGCATCACATACAGTGATACAAGGTGCAATTATGTGCAAAAACTCTGGTTAGTTAAACAAGCATCCATCTCTGCATGTAAGCAGTGTGCACTAGAAGAAGAAATTCAAAGATGTCTATACGTGGTAGCCACAAAACAAGAGGGCATCTAGTGGTTGACTATTGATCTTGAAAGCATCACACTTTGCAGGACATTGATTAAGAGCTTGACATGCACATATGTCATAGGAATGGATTAACTAGAGCAAGTTCATCACTAACTCTTTGATGATGTAAATGATGATACGAGAGAGTTGGAAATTCTTAAAAATTTCAAGCAAGAGCCCCTTGAGCTAAAAATGCTATTGGCCAGCATGGAATATGTGTTCTTAAAAAATGGAAAGCTGGTCATAATCAATGAAAATCATGCTTCAAAATAGAAAAAGATGTTAAATGGGGTTAAAAAATGGTCAGTAGCCTTTGCTTGGTCATATCCTAAACTCACACAGATTTATCCTAGTATATGCTACCATCACATCTACATCAACCTAGCCATAAAGCCAAAGAGACAACCATAGAGGCGATTGAACCCCAAACTAAAGTAGCTCATCAAGGAGGAAATCAAATAACTCCTCAAGGTAGGGTTCATTTATTCCATTGTAGATAGTTAGTGGGTTAGTTCACTCGTGATTGTGCCAAAAAAGGATGGAAAATGGTGGGTTTGCATTGATTTTTAGTTGCTGAATATGGTAACATTTAAGGACCATTTTCTATTGCCATTCGTTGATCAGGTGTTACACACAATATTTTGGCATTGCTACTACAATTTCCTGGATGGTTATAGTGGCTATGACCAAATCTAGATCATGCTAGAGGACTAGGCCAAGACAACATTCATGAGTTCCTAGGGGACTTTTGCATATTGCAAGATGCCATTTGGTTTGTGTAATGTCCATACTACCTTCCAACACTTAGTCCTAAGTATTTTTCAACAATTGGTAGTGGTATGAAAGTGTTCATGGATGACTTCTCCACCTATGGAGCTACATTTGAGCAAGCCTTGGACCACCTTGAGCAAGTACTAAAATAATGTGTCAAAACCAACTTGCAGCTCAATTTCCAAAAGAGTTATGTGATGTTCCAAGAGGGCATTGTGTTGGTGCACAGAATATCACAAGCAGGAATTAAGGTAAATCCTAAGAAAATAAGGGTCATCCAAGGAATTACCCATTAACCAAAAATCATCAAAGATGTTTGGTCATTTGTTGGATAGATTAGCTACAATCGTTGATTCATAGAGAATTTCTCTAAGATTGCAAAATTGTTGGTGGAGCTAACAAAGAAAGATGCTCCATTTGTCTAGATTGTGAAATGTGAATAAGCATTTCAATAGTTGAAAGAAAAACTTGTAGAAACTCCAATTCTACAATCACTTAACTAGTCCAAACCATTTCATGTCATAATGGACGTATCAAATTATGCCTTGGGAGTTGTGCTTATGTAGATGTATGATAAGAAACATCCATATTACATCCACTATGCTAGTCGAAGCATTGTGGATACACAACCAAACTACACCACCAAAAAAAAAATTGATGGTAGCGATGTTTGCTTTAGAGAAGTTCAAGCATTATGTGCTTGGATACAAAGTGTTTGTGCACACAAACCACAATGTCATTTGCTTCTTGATGAACAAACCAATAGTGAGCCCCCATGTCACACAGTGGTTGGTGATCTTATAGAAATTGGATCTTATGATGGTAGATCGAAAGGGCACTAAGAATGTGGTTACTACCCACTTGTCTCGGTTGTGATGGGACAACAAAGAGAAAGAAAGTTTATTATTCCATCTATCCTTGATGATCTTCTCTTTATTGAGGCTATAATTGAACAATTTTGCAATAAGCCTAAATGGTATGATGGAATTCTTACCTATCTTCTCACTTAAGAGATGCCACAAGTGTTGGACCACTAAAAGAAACAACAGTTTCTTCACTAGGTAAAATGCTTCATGGAGATCAACAAACATCTCTACAAGGTGTGTGCTGCTAGCCTAGTTTGATGGTGTGTTCATGATGCTAATCAATTATGCATTTTCTAGGATGTCCATGAGGGTCCTTGTGGGGACCACTATGCTGGGAGATGTACAACCATTGAAATCTTGATGGTAGGGTGCTGTTGGCCAACAATCTTCAGTGATGCTCATCAATATGTCCACTCTTGTAAATGCTACCAATGGGATGATGGAATTACTACTCGAATGGAGGAACCTAAATAATGGATTCAACCACTGGAATCCTTCAACATCTAGGACATTGATTTCATGGGTTCCATCACACCCATGTCAAATGGAAAGGTGTACATTATAGTCGCTGTTGACTATTGTATAAAATGGGTAGAAGCAATAGTTTTCATTGACTATACATCTTCTACTATTGCTCAATTTGTACAACAAAATGTTGTAAATAGGTCTATTGTGCCATGTGCATTAATATTTGATAATGAAACTCACTTTATAGGCACTATTTTTTGGAAGCTCATGCAATGCTTGGGGGTTGAACATAAACTCACAACACCCTACCACCTCCAAGCCAACATTCAAGCTAAGGTTACCAATAGGGAAATCATAAGGATTCTAATAGGAACTATCAACAAATATAGGAAAGACTGGAGCATGAAACTCAACAATGCCCTTTGGGCCTACCGCCTAACATGGAAACTTTGTATAGGTTATTCTCCCTACGAGCTAGTGTATCGAAAACTACCAACACATCCTTTTTAATCTAAGATTCATATACTTTTAATAGTCTGTAACCTCAACCTTGACTTTAGTCTAGCAAAAAAAGAAAGATTAATGAATCTCAACTTGCTAAATGAAAATTGATTGGTGGACCTATCATCCAATGAGTTACACAAGGCATTCAACAAAAAGTACCATGGCCTTAAAATCAAGAAAGTCAAATTTCAATTGGGAGAAAAAGTTCTCTATTAGAATCCCACACATGTACCTCAATGAACTAAGTTCTACAAATTATGGGAAGGACCTTATATAATTTACGAAACTTTTTCTTCTGGGGCCATGATGATTTACAAGCCTAAGAGCCCAAACAAAAAACAGCTAGTCAACATACAACAAGTTAAACCTTTCCATGAGCATTAGCTAGCTAATACAACAAACACCTCATTAGATGGACAACCATGCTCAATATTTTAGATCTCATCCTTTTAACTTAGTCATGGGGGAGATAGCCATCCATACTAACTATATAAGTGGCTTCTCAATTTTTCATCTTTTTGTTTTACATGTTTTTATTTTACACATTTTTGTTTTACACCTTGTTACTTTTACTTTTTATTTTGCACATTCTTTATTTTACATCTTATTTTCATGTTATTAATCTTTTCTAATTTTTTTTACACCATTTTTAGTACATTTAATATTTCTTGAATATTTTACACTTCCTTTTATATTTTATTTTATTTTGGTATGATTTTCTAACTTTTGTTAATAAGTCCTAGGCATAGTGGTAATTCATTATTTGATGGTGGTATGTACTATTTAGTTATTTCATTGTTGGTGTTTTGATTCTGGCTTTGAATTTTGTTACGGATAATTAGGACATGGTTTATTTTCATGTAATAGGCAATGAGTCCACAACATCCATCCATCCACAAGCTCTATGGTTTTCCTTATTCTAGAAATATGTAGTTCCTTTTTCATTAATAAACCATAATGAATTTGTAACTTTGGTAGTTTTTGGATTTGGAAAGGATTCAAAGGTTTGAACAAGGTGTGACTTCAAGGGGATTCGGTATTCTTTATAACTTTCTATTTGCTTGGATGCATGTGTGTTTTCATGGATTTCTTACCATTTCATGTTGACCAAGAAAAGGAAGTTGAATAAGTCTTTGCATGGTGTGGTTCTCATCATAAGAAAAATGAAACGATGGGAATTCAAAGTACACCTCTTAGGCAAAATAAATGGGCTACAAGCACTAGTTATGGGACTAAAAAGACATGTTACCCATGCCTGAAGGTCCCCTCTAACTAAGGCCCTTCCTCACTTCCTACTTTTATTTTCTTCTCTAATAAGGAATGATGGTTGTTCTATGGAAGTACTTTTGTGTCTCAAGGGAATGGAATGAGCTTAGAATGGTGATACAAAGTCACTGAACATGGTTGGTTTTGGTCTAGACTAAGGATGGATTTTATTAGGTCATTTAACCACAAAATCCACAAGGGACTTCATGTGATCTTAATCAAGAACTCCATTCCACTATCTCTCATCCATCTATGCTTTCCATGTCTCATCGCACTATCGTTTTCATGTTCTTGTTCAATGCCATGGTTTGATGTGTCAAAATTCTTAGGTAGTTTCTTCCAGGTTTTTGTATTTAACTTTCCATAACCATTAATCATCCATCAGACCCACAGAATCCTTGGTTTGAAGTTATGCAAGGGTAATAAAAGGCCTATGCCTACTTTGGGGAGCATCCACTTGCATAACTATTGGTTGGGTTAGTTAAGTTCTTTATCCTTAGACATTCTCACAATCAAATCCTTTTATGTTCCCCATCAATGATATCCAATTGTGCACATCTTCATAATGTTTTTTTAATGAAATTCCCTTTTTATTGCTGTGAATTCCTAAATCCTCTTCAAGCATTTAATCATGTTTGAACTTTTTCAGATGTAATGGACCACTTATCCATTTTACCCTATTTGTCAGTCTTCTTGCTAACACTAGTACAAGAATCAATCCACCATAATCATAACCTAGCCAAGTGTAACCACTGATAAGATAAGGTACTTAATAGCTATGTGTTACACATTACACACTAATCCATGATTTTTTTGTGATTGCATTGGGAAGCATGGATTAGAGGCAAGTCTTATCTTCACCAAGGATGATGTAGCAGTACCACATAACGAGAATCATTCATGATTGTTGGATCTTCTCCCTCGCTCTTTAGCTACCAAGAGGAGTTGGATGTCAATTTTATCTAGGGTGTTCACTTCTCTTATCATGAACACCCAATTTTGTAAAAGATTGTAAATTAGTACACTTGGGCACTTAGAGTCTATTTGTTCTATCTGAGTTAGTTTTTATGTCAATTAATAATTGCATACCTATCCAATATTTTGCAAGGAACTTGTTCCTCCTATTTTTCACTCAAGGACAAGTTTTCATTTAGTCGTGAGGGTATGATGAATTGTGTTTTGGTCTGCTTCAATATCAGAGCCTTGATATTGGATACCCAATGTTGAAGCCCAAGATGTAATGTCAAATATCCGATATTGTGAGGTATATGCTTACCTATAAATATAGTGCTTAGGCTTACAATTTGGAGATAGTTTTTCAAAGTTTTTGCATAGAGTAATGAAGTTCTTACAGTTTAGTCATTCTAGAGTTAGAATATTTTTGAGTGCT
>MNCI01031808.1:48702-98192 GCA_015680685.1 Gnetum montanum
ATAGATAATTAAATTTGTAAAATTATGTAGGATAGTACAACACTAAGATGTTTAGGATTTTATTTATACCCCTTGTGTGAATGTTATAATTCAAACTTAGCTTATATTAGTTCTCCTAGCTTAGTTGTAGGTCTTGTAATGTTGATTTACCTTTTGACATCCTTGATATTTATCATTTTATATAACATGACATTATTATCATAAGTTAGTATGAAACTTTATTTATCTTTATTAAGTCTCATCCATTAAACAAAATATCATTACCATCATCTTAGCATTGTCCTAAAAAAATGAGGTTTCCTACATGAGTTCTTTTTCATCATTTACCTCTATGAAGAGCTAGATCTTCTTTTATTTGCAATTTTTTCAAATCATCTTTGATCATTTTTTTCATTGTCTTCTTTGGTTTTTCTTTGGATGGCTTTTTTGAAATAGTGATGTAGCAACCTTTATTCATAGGCTCATTGTTTGATTTTATTTACACATATCCAAACTAACTAAGCCATAGTTCTTATAGCTTATCTAAAATAGAAGCTACTCCAAGTATGTATTATGTACTTTATCTCTTTTAGTAACTTTCAACATCCATCAAAGCATTTGCATTTTTGTCACACTAATTTGTTATTCATGGTTATTTTGTATAGCCTAACATTCAACACCATATAAGATAGCAAGCATTATTGTTATCTTATAAAATTTCCCCTTCAATTTTTTTTAGTATTCTTACATAGAACACCACTAGCTTGTCTCCATTTTGACCATCCTACCTCAATCTATTTCTTATATCTTTATCAATTTCACTATTTGATTAAAGGATTGATCCTAGGTAGAAAAACTGTTTGTAGTGAGGGATTTTTGGTCTTGAATTATTACTTTTATTTTACCACTATTTATGCTGTTACTAAAATTGCATTTTATGTATTTTGTCATAATTCTACTAATTTTTAAGCCTTTTGATTCTAGAACATGTCTCCCCTTCTCTATTTTAGAAGTAATATTTTCTCAAGATGTATCCACCATAATATTATTGTAAATAGCATACACCAAGGAATTTCATCTTGTATTTCCTTTGTAAATTCATCCACGATAATGAAAAATAAGTACAAGCTAAGCACATATCCTTGACATAGATTTACTGTGATTGAAAAATTAAATGTTGATCCATAAGTTGTTCTAATTTTAGTGGTAGCTCCTTCATACATGTCTTGAATTAATTTAATATATTTATCAAGGATATTTTTCCTCCACAATGTCAATCAAATAATATCTCTAGGTACTTTGTCATATGCTTTTTCCAAATCAATGAAGATCATATATAGATATTTTCTATATTTTGTAAATTTCTCGATCAATTGATGTATTAAGAAAATAGCCTCTATAGTAGATCTCCTTAAATCCAAATTGATTTTATGATACTATTGATTCAATTTTGAGACACTACTTGATGACTCTCTCCTAAAGCTTCATAGTATGGATCATTAGCTTGATCACTTTATAGTTTGCACAGTTTTCTACATCTTCTTTATTTTTGTAAATGGGAATAATAAAGCTTTTTTCTTCCCAATTGTTAGAATTTTCTTCATACTTCTAAATTTTGTTAAATAATTGTATCAGCCAAGAAACTCTTGTATCTCTAAAGCTTGTTAAGCTTCTATTGGAATATTGTTTGGTCCACCAACTTTTCCCTTTTTCATATTTGATAAGGTTGTTTTTACCTTAGAGAATGAAAGTTTATTAAACAAATCCACATTTGATTCTTCTTCTTGGATGTCTTCTCTTGGGAATTCCTCATTTAATAACTCTTGAAAATATATTTTCCACCTATTCAAAATTTCATTGTTGTTTACTAATATTCTTTCATTTGCTTCCATGATGCATTTAACATGATTAATGTTTTTACATTTCTTATTTTTGATTTTTTCCAATTTATAAATAGATTATTCTTCATTGTTTTTTCCTAATTTCTCATAAAAGCTATCCAATGTCTTATGTTTGGCTTTGGTTGATGCTACGATTGCCTTCTTTCTTACCATTTTGTATATCAACCTATTTTCTTAGCTACCACTTTACCATCATTTGTTAAAGCATTTTTTCTTATTTTTGATTGCATGTTACACTTCATCACTCCACCACTGTGTTTTCTTTGGATGTATCTTTTGTCTTTTATTTCACCAAAATGTTCTTTCCAATTTTCTGAATGCAACTTTCCATTTGGCCCTAAATTAAATTTGTAGAACAATCCCAATTCTAGGTACCTTCATAAGGCAATTATTCTTTGAATAAGATAATGTTATCTTCCTTCAAATTTTACCATTTGATGCATTTAGTTCCTTTTCTCATACTACTTTTGAAGCTTTGTATAGCTAAATCCATGACCATTAGTTGATGTTGAGTTGCAAGGTCCTCTCTAGGTATGGCCTTCAAGTCTTTGCACGTGGCCCAATCTCTTTCATGCTACAAGAAATAATCAATTTTTTTTTCTATTCATACCACTCTTATATGTAATTAAATGTTCTGTCCTCCTCTTAAAATAAGTATATGCAACTGCAAGGTCATGGGCACTTGCAAATTTTAGTAGTGAGTCTTCCATATCATTGAGCTCTCCAAATACATGTCCTTCATGAATCCTATCATATCCCATTTTCATAAATTCAACATAACTATTAAAATCCTTTCCAATGAATATGCTTTCTTGCTAGGAAATTTCTTGAAGTAGTTGATCCATAAAATCCCAAAAAACATAGTTTATGGAATTTTCTAGGCTAATTTGTGAATCATATACATTGATGACATTGCTAATCTTATTCCAATCAAGTATGAGAATGCTATCAACAAGCTTCACTTAAGTTTTCATCATCTTAGAATTGAAAGTGGAAGATAGATTCAAATCCCTTGATAAGATCACATTTGTAAGTCCTCCATGTCAAGAGCCCTTGAATATGAGTTACATGTGTTTCTTTCTTGTTCTATGGCTACCCATTTGAGACAACATTATAATGTTATTGCAAAAAGATTGTATTATTTATTTTTAATACTCCCATTGGTGCTTAGTGAGCCTATCTTTATTTTCATGAAAATGTAATATTTGTCCAATATATTATATTGGTCTTTTGACATAATAAAGCTTCAATTTCATTTCATAACAATGTAAATGTAAGATATTTTCACATATTTATTATTATCATTTGATTTTAAAAATAATTTATTTAAGTACATGAGGAATGAACCTTTGCTAGTAGACTTAGAAAAGTTAATTTTCTTTGGGGGAAAATAGAAAAGTGGGCTAAAAGTAGTTCATTAGTGATGAAATTTCAATGTGTTGCATCAATGGGCCCTCGTTGACGTAGCCTCATTGATAAGGCCCCATTTATGTGGTGTTGCCCCATTGACGGGGCTGCATCGATGTAGCATTTGCTACATTGACAGGGCCTTGTCGATGTAGTCTTAAAACAAAAACTATTAATACGATCTCCCAGGCATGTTTATGGGGATCAAATGCATAGTAGTAGCTAAACTCTTACATTTTTTACATTTGAAAGTTAGAATATTTCTTCCAAGTGCCTGCAGTAAGAGTTATTGAGTGTATGGATCTTTATTTGAGTATCGTCGTACCTGAGCATGATAGTGTGTACAACAATAAAGATGAGCTTCTTGATAAAACTTGCAGCATTCTGGATATTTTAGATATTTATTTATGCATTTAATGCTTTCAGTTAATTATTTAATGTTTTCTAGTGATTAAGCTAATTAAGTGAGATAAGCTAGATAGATTAAATACATAAGTACAACTACTTTGAGCGCAACACATATTCGCTTGGTAATCTTAGTAGTGTTATTGCTTGGTGTGCCTGGTAGCATAGCACTTGGTAACCTAGTAGTGGATACATGGGTTTAGGACATGTGCTGAAAGTGGAACCAGATGCTTATGTTAGGATTAGTTAAATATTAGTTAGTTAGTTAAATTAAATTAGTTATTAAATTGCTCTATCTTTCTTCAAGCACCAAAACCATAAAATACAAAATGATAAAAACTTATATGCCTCGATTACTCTTAACCATACCATTATGCTTCACAAGTGTAATTAGGAAGACAACAAATGACCTTAGGGCAAGGTTCACTGCCTAGAAGACTAGTGCACTGAAAACTATAAAGTCCATGGAATTCAACTAGATCATGCGTGAACACTTTGTAATTTGTATGGTTAGACGTAGGGGTATCTTGCCACTCATCATTGGTGCCATTTCTAGGGAATTTGTTTGTTGAAACATGTGCTATCTAGGATTAGTGAACATTGTTAATATTGTTGGACGAACCCAAGGTCAACGTCACTCCCAAATGACTTATAATTACAAAAGAACATTGACTATTTTACTTGTTACAAAATGTCTTCTTCCCACAAGCATGAAGATGTCAAACTGTCGGTCCTACAAGAGTGCAAAGTAGTATATACTCATCTAGATGAGTATGTATTGGACTTCACTTTCATCTTGCATCAGGATGAACAATTGCAATGGTGTGATATGGAGTCAACGTCGTATTGCCCTCGATCAATGTGTGCCAAGGATTCTCTTTCAAACACTTAAAAAGTTGGGCATTCTAGATCTTCATGAGGAATATGTTGTGAATCGATATGACACTCAAGAGTACCATACCACTAAAACACAACGTAAGAGAGATTGACACTAGGAGAGGCATCACGAGTTTATGAAGGGGAAGCACTTTAGTAATCCTTTATTCTTGTTGAGCAAGATGATAATGTGGATCCTTCCCCTGAGGATTCGCAACATGAAGAGTCTCTAGCCTTTGTTATTGGTGGTGAGGGTGTGGCCTTAAACCTATGATCTACTATTCATAAATCGGGTTTAGGAAAAAGTGACAGTTAAGGTAGGGACTCAAGTAAACATCAAAATGGCAAGGGATCCAAGGATGGTGGTCGTAATAAGTAAAGAGATGATGGTAGACACCACGATAGTGGTGGTAGTCCACCTTTCTCTTCGTCCTCTTCATCTGATTCTAAACATTCCTCTTCATTTTCTGGTTCTCATAAAAGCTGTCATCGAAATAATTGTGATGAAGGTGATCAATAGGACAACAATGATCATAGAGCTCATTAAGAATGAAGGGGTGATAGAAACCATCATCAACAACATCGATACAATCATGATGATGAACCTCTATTAGCAACTTGAAGCATGCTTAACATTGTAAAGGTAGTTAAGATTCCAACTAGGCATGTAAAAGATAATCAGACCAAGCACTTAGACATGAATAATATCCCATGATTTGAGGGGGGATATAACTCTGATCCATAGAATCATCTACAGGCTTTTTATAATGCCTATTCCTTACAAAACATTGAAAATGATTGGAAAAAACTCAAGCTTTTCCCTAGGATACTTATCAAGGAATCTGAAAGCTGGTATTGGTCCTTGGAATCAAAATCCATTCACCAATGGAGTACCATGTTAGAACTATTTAATGATAAATGCCAGATGTACTCTAGAGTGTCTAACTTGAGAAGGCAAATCCAAGGTTGTAAATAAGGAACACATGAACCTTTGGATGCCACCATGTGCAGATATTATTCACTCTTACACCAATGCCATGGCTATGGTTATTCTTAGAGGGATAGCTTTACCACATCATAGATGGGCTTAGAGTAGAAACTAGAAGAACTCTTGGGATTTATGCCCAAGGGAGACTATTTGAATTAAGAGCTCATTAGATCCAAAGGCTTATAGAGCAGGTAGCAAAAGAAGAAAGTGAGTTGCAAAAAAAGGGAATGTGCAGAAGAGTATAATAGGGACCCTTACATTAGGAGACAAGAGGTTCAATTTTGTGACAAGGAGGAGTCACCACTTGATGAAGTGGTAAACAGGAAAACCTTGCCCATCCAAAAATTTATTTCTGATGTTTTGGAAAAGGTTGATAAATTATGGGACTCTTTGGATGAAAAATTTCAAATTTCTATGAAGATTTTTGAAGAATCCAAAGAGCAAAATAGTGATCGTAATTGCAGGAGGAAAAAAGAAGCTGAACAAGCCTACCAGAAAGGTAAGGGAAAAGTTGTTGCAGTAGAAGAAGTTGTGGAGAAAGACTTCAAAGATAATACTAGTTGTAACATCTGTCAATATGAACATACAAAGGGGTGTTGCCCTATGGTGTCACACTTACAAGAGTTTGGGGTGTATGCATTGAATCCTTGACTAACATGTAGGTAAGCACCTAGATAATTACATTATCCTCAAGGCAATCTAAGGTAGTTCCACCAACAACAACAAGCTTATTACCCAAGTGGAACTCCACCACAACCCTATGAATAATATCAATAATGGCACCAACCATAATTGTAGGGAATGCCACTGCCAAGGTATCAATATCCTTACAGAAAACCAGATCCATATGGGTACTAGGTTTAGCAACCTGTCTCTCTAAGAAGTTTTGCAAAGCATGCCTCATTTTAGCATATTATCCTCTAGAGTACCATCGAACACATTCACCATCTACATTGGGACAGAACCCATATCCATACCATCCTCTACATCTATCTGCACACATACCTCTACCCTTAATCCCATTACCTCATGTTTTGTCCATGCAAGGAGAAATTCCTTCACAGCTACAGCAACAAAATGTTACAAGGGCTATACATTTACAACCAATTTTTCCTCCAAGTGGTTTGAATAATTGATCTTGGAAACAACATTTGTTTTGACCTAATAGTCCCTCCAAACCTTCACAACCTAATATGGCTAGTTTTCCTGCATCCCTAACACCTTCTTCCTTTGCATCAAATACCTTCAAGTGCCCTTCAAACCAAATGTTATCTTGGATCTACATTTTCATGCTAACTCATGTTGTTTTTGATTAGACCAAAGCTGGAAATATTCCCACAAAAATATTTGACCTAAGAAGTCCATTCATTTACTTGTATATTATTGGACATGAGCCATGTAAGGCTCTTCTTGATTTTGGTTTCGGTGTTGATCTCATCTCCTATGACATGTACAAGGCTTGGAACCTACCACCTCTCAAGAAGAGCAATATTTGTTTAGAATTGGCAACCCAATCAATCAGTGTTCCTTTAGGATTAGTGGAGGACATTGTGACCACAGTTAATGGATGGTCCTACCCTATTGATTTTCTAATGATCAAGGTCAAAAACTACAAAGGTGACTTTCCCATCATTATGGGAAGAGTATGGTTAAGCACGATCGATGCATGTATGGGTATAAGGGACTTATTCTTGAAAATATCCAAGGAAATTGAATTTGGATGATTGGAGAAGAAGCATATTCCATGCATCATGTATAGTGATAACTGGTGCAATTGTGTGCAAAAGATTTGGTCCATCAAAAGTACATACATTAAAGCATGCAATCAATGTGCATAAGAAACAAATATTCAAAGGTGTCTATACATAGCAACCACAAAATAGGAGGGCACCTAGTGGCTGATAGCTAACTCAGAAAACAACACATTATGCATAGAGCCAACTAAGAGTCTAACATGTGCTTATGTTGAAAGCATGGATGAACTTGAGCAAGTTCACCACCAACTCTCTAATAACAAAGATGATGATACCTATTGGGAAGAGTTGGAAATCCCTGATAACTTCAAGTAGGAGCCCCTAGAGTTGAAAACTCTACCAACTAGCATGGAGTATGCATTCTTAAACAATGGTATGCTAGTCATAATCAATGCCAAAATTGCTCTTCAACAAAAATAAAAGTTGCTAAATGTGGTTAACAAATAGCCAATAGCCTTTTCTTGGTCACATATCCCGAGTTGACTGAAATCAATTTAAGGATATGCCAGCATTGCATTTACATCAACTTGGCCATGAAGCTAAGAAGATAGCCATAAAGATGGGTAAACCCCAAATTGAAGCAAATCATCAAGAAGAAAATAGAGTAACTCCTCAAGGAGTTCATCTATCCCATCACGGATAGTGACTGGATTAGCCCACTTGTAATTGTGCCAAAGAAATATGGTAAGTGATGGGTCTACATAGACTTTAAGCTATTGAATATGGAAAAATTTAAAGATCAGTTCTCATTGCCATTTATGGATCAAGTGTTGGACACCATATCCAGGCATTGTTGTTATAGCTTCTTGGATGGTTATAGTGGCTATAACCAAATCCAAATTATGCTAGAAGATCAATCCAAGACAACAATCACAAGTCCTTGGGGGACGTTTGCATATTGTAAGATGCCATTCAATCTATGCAATGCCCTTACAACATTTCAACACCTGGTCCTTAGCATCTTTCAGTAGTAGATTGGTAGTGGTGTGGAAGTCTTCATGGATGATTTCTCCACCTTTGGAGCTACGTTTGAGTAATCCTTGGACTACCTTGAGCAAGTATTGAAAAGATATGTGGAAAATGTTTTTTGGCTCAAGTCAAAAGAGTCATCTCATGGTCCAAGATGACATTGTGTTGGGGCATCGAATTTCAAAAAAAGGAATTAAGGTAGACCCAGAGAAGATAAGGGTCATCCAACGAATAACACACCAATCAAAGATAGTTAAAGATATCTGATCATTCCTTGGACATACTGGCTACTACTAGCAATTCATAGAGAATGTCTTTAAGATCGTACAGTTATTGGTAGAGCTGATGAAGAAAGATGTTTCTTTCATTTGGACCAAGAAATGCAAACATGCATTCCAATAGTTGAAGAAAAAACTTGTAGAAACTCCAATTCTATGGGCACCAGACTAGTGTATACAATTTCACATAATGATGAATGCATCTAATTATTCTTTGGGAGTAATGCTTACATAGTTGGATGATGAAAAACATCCATATTGCATTCACTATATGAGCCAAAGCATTTTGGGTGCATAATTGAATTATACCACAATTGAAAAAGAACTAATGGTCGTGGTGTATGCTCTTGACTAGTTCATGCACTCTGTGCTTGGCTATAAAGTATTTGTGCACATAGACCATAGTGCCATTGACTTTCTAATGAACAAGCCAACGGTGAGTCCCTGTATCATATGGTGGCTCATGATCTTGCAAGAATTTGATCTCATAATGGTAGATCAGAAAGGGGTTGAGAATGCAATCACTGTTTACCTCTCTCGATTAAGATGGGATAATAAAGAGGAGGAGATTCCAATCTCTAATCAATTTTTAGATGAACTCCTTTTTATAGAAGCAATAAATGATCAAGTACCCACAGAAACAAAATGGTACGATGGCATCCTCACTTACCTTCTTACTCAGGAGATGCCACAAGATCTGGACTTTAAGAAGAAGTAATAGTTTCTTCATAGGGAAAAGTACTTCATGGAAATCAATGAACACCTTTACAAGGTATGAATTGATGGCCTAGTTTGTTGGTGTCCTTGATGTAGATCAACTATGTGTTCTTTAGGATGCTCATGAAGGCCCTTGCGGAGGCCACTATGCATAAAGACGCATGACCATAAAAATCTTGATGGCAGGATACTACTAGCCTACAATTTTTAGGGATGCCCACCAATTTGTCTGATCTTGTGAACACTGTCAATGAGATGGTGGGATGATTGCATGAATGGAGGATCCTCAATAGTGGATTCAACCATCGGAGTCCTTTGACATATGGGGCATAGACTTCATGGGTCCCATCATGCCCATGTGTAATGAAAAGGTGTATATCATCGTAGTAGTTAACTACTACACCAAATGGGTAGAAGCAGCAGTCGTCAACAATTATATATCATCCACTACTGCTATATTTGTATAACAACATGTTGTAAATAAGTTTGGAGTGTCATGTGCACTGATTTCTATTAATGGAACCTATTTAATAGGTGTCACTCTTAGAAAGTTAATGCAACACTTGGGGGTTGAACATAAATTAACAACATCTTATCATCCCCAAGCCAATGGTCAAGTAGAGCTAATTAACCAGGAGATCACAAAGACCCTAACAAGGACCATAATAAATATAAGAGAAATTGGAGAAAAAAACTCAATGATACCCTATGGGTCCACTACTCAACATGGCAACTTCCTAGTGGCTACTCTCTCTACAAGCTAGCATATGAAAAACTTCCAATGCCCCAATTGAATTTGAGCTCCATACACTCATAATAGCCAGTGACTTGAATCTCAACCTGAGTCTAGCACAAAGAGAAAGATTGGTCAACCTAAATGTGCTAGTTGAAAACCAATTGATGGCCCTATCTTTGAATGAAGTGTGCAAGGAATATAACAAGCAATGACATAACCAAAGAATAAAAAAAGTGAAATTCCAGCTAGGAGATAAGGTTCTTTACTAGAACCCTGCACATGTACCTTAGAAAAAAATTTCAAACATTGTGGGAAGAACCTTATATAATTGCTAAAACCTTTCCTTTTGGGGCCATGACCATATACAAACTTGAAAGCTTGAATAAAAAGCAGTTGGTCAACATCCAACAAGTGAAGCTTTTCCTAAAACCAAGACAAGCTAGTGTAACAACTACCTCAATAGATGGACAACCACATTTAATTTTTTAGATCTCCTCCTTCCAACTCAATCATGGGGGAGATGGCCATCCATGCTAATCATTCATATGGCTCCTCAATTTTCTATTTTTTGTTTTCCACATTTTTGATTTTGTAACTTATTTATTTTACAACTTATTGATTTTTAAAATTTTTCCATTTTACACCATTTTTTGTTCTACACCATCGTTAGTACATTTGAAGCTTTATTAAATATTTCATACTTTCTTCTATATTTTACCTTGTTTTGTTTAAGTGTGGTTTTCAAATTTTTGCTAATAAAAGTGCTATATTTCCAATAGGACACAATGGTGCTGTAGTTGCTACTAATGGTGGTTTGTACTTAATGTTTGGTTTGCTACTGTCTAGTTTCTATTTTTGAACTTTTGTACCAATGGCTTAGTCATGGTTTCTTTTTTCATGGAATAGGTAGTGAGTCCACAACTTTTGTCCATCCACAAACTCTATGGTTTTTCTTGTTATGGAAATTTTAGGTCCCTTTCATTAAATCAACTGTTAATAAATTTTTGACCTTGGTAGTTTCCAAAATTGGAAAGGATTTAAAGGTTTGAACAGGATGTGACTTCAAGGGAACTCAATACTCTTTTTACTTTTCTACTTACTTGAGTGCTTGAGTGTTTTTCATGGACTTCTTATTGTTCCATTCCAACCATTAAATAGGAAGTCAAATAAAGTATTTGCATGGTGAGGTTCCCATCCAAAAGAAAAAAAAAGAGAGAAAAAATAAAATATAAAAAAATTAAAACATGATGGGAATTCAAAGCACACCCCTTAGACAAATAAACGGGCTATAAGCATGGGTTATGGGACTAGAAAGACATGTACCCATGCTAGAATATCTCCTCTAACTAAGGCCCTCTCTCAGTTTCTACTTATCTTTTTTTCTCTTCATGGAATAGTGGTTGTTTTGTGGAAGCACTCTTGTGTCTCAAGGGGGTGGATTAGTCTTGGAGTGGTGATGCAAAGTCACTAAATGAGGTTAGTTTTGGTCTGGACTAAGGATGGGTCTTCTCGGTTATTTTAAATATGCACTTCACAAGGGACTTCTTATGACCTTGGTTTGGAATTCCATTCCACCTTCTCCATCATCCATTTATGTTGTCCATAACTCACCTCACTACCACCAGTGTCCTGAGTTCTTGATTTCATGTCTTGGTTTGATGTATTTGAATTCTAAGGTAGAATCTTCTGAATTTTGGTCCTTAACTTTTGTTAACCATTAGTTACCTTTGGGGCCCACAAACTCCTTAGGGTGAGGTTATGAAAGGGAAAAAATGGCATGTGTCTACTATGGGGAGGATCCACTTGCATATCCCTTGGTCAGGTTCATTAAGTACCTTATCCCTAGGCATTCTCACAACCAGAATCTTTCGTACATCCATCTTCCACATCAAATCATGTGCACCTTTACGTATTTTGTTCATTAAATACATTCTCCATCAACTCTTTCAATTTTTGAGCTTTGAAAGATCCTCTTTAATGATTTTATTATATTCTTAAATTTTTTGGGATTCCATGGACCCCAATTTCATTGAAAAATTCATTATATTCCAAAAGATATTCAACTTTGAAAATTTTGGCCAATGGGCCCCATATATAGGGCCCCATCAATAGAGTAGACTCGTATACAAGGCCCCATATAAGGGGCCCCGTCAATGTGGTGGAAAAATAGTATAAATAGACGTGACCCCACTTAGAAGATTTTATAGTTTCTCACAAATGGCAGAGGAGATTTTCAATTTTTTAGAGCCCAAAACATTCTAGAGCCCATAACTCACAAACTGTTTATTCAAATCACTCCATTCATCAACCCTACAACTACCATAGGTAAGCTCTTCATTGTGGGGGCCACAAATATACCATTTTTGATAGAAATTTTTTGCGATTTTTTCTAACGCCAACAAAGGTTTAATTGAAAAATAAACTATTAAACATAAAATTACAAGAGTTAAACCTTTCTAACAAGCTCCAGTGATAATTATAATAAATAATTAATAAAATAATCAACCTACCATGGTCCAACCTTAGCCAAAGTGTAACTAATTAATAAGAAAAGGTATTTAAAAACTTTAAAGTTACACATTACATCTACTAATCCATGGATGTGTTGTGACCATAGATGGCACCAAAAGAAAAGCACACGCAGGAAGCAAGACCATCCCAACCAAGGGAAAAATGGCCTAGAATGGGAAGAGGCCAACAATAGCCCCAACAAGAAGAACCACTCACAACCCATGCCACAAGTCCTCTTAGGGAGGAGGCAAAAGTGGAATCTATCAAACAGATTCTAGAACTAGCAACAATACTAATAGAACCCTAACCAGAAAACCTCAAGGTGACCTTAATAGAGGCCTATCTAAATCAAATCAAATTAAGGGAGGTTCAAAAAGTAGTGCTTCAAGAGTTCAACTTTGGCCATTTCCTAGAGCACGCACCAAGAGAAGTGCAAGACTAGCTGAAGGCCTCTCCCATGTGACCAATCATCACTTCCACTAGGGAGTGGTATATGGGAGAGACATTTTTGATCTAGAATAATAGGTAGCCTAGAGCAATAGTAAAGATCAAGAACATCTCAGTGTCCTACTCAACATAGGCCATTACTATAGTGCTTGGGTTGCTCAAAACAGGAGCAAACCTTACTGAGATCCCGATGTAGGTGAATCCAAGCATCAAGAAAGAATGGATGTGATGGTGTTATGGTGTTGACCACAAGGAGTTTGGTGCACTCACACAAATAGAGAGGATCCATTATAAGATTATGGCCTTCCACCTCAATCCCATGTTGAGGCCAAGCAAAATCACTGCCTTCTTTGCCCACGCATGTACAGCTCTAAGTATGAGATTCCTAGTCAACCTTTTGTAGGTGATCTATCTAGAGATGGAGAAGTGCTTTAAAGAAAATGAATGAAGAAGGAAGGCACTCCCTTTTCCATGCCTCATCAAGAAACTTGGTCGAAGGGGAAGAATAGTCCATTACACCAATGACGATGTTGGAATTGTTTTGGCCACCAATTGGGTGAAAATGATGAAGGATAAAACACCTGCAACTACAATTCAAGAAGAAAAGTAGTGACCATCACCACCTACCACTCAAACAACAATGCCAAACATTACTGCAATTGCCCAAAGGTTACACAAATACAAAGAATGGCTCATGAGTGAACAAGAGCAAAGAGCAACCGTAAGTGTTGGGGACCCATCTATATATAGATCAACCATGAGTCACCTTAATGAGGTGGCCCAAACAATTAGTCTAATGGATGAGGGTGGACCCATTTTATCAGCCCAAAGAACACAACTGCCTATAAGGTTGAATAGAGAGGTCACAATATCTCTCATAGAACAACAGCCACTCCCAAAAATTTCTAGGAATGCTACAACCTTCTTGGTGTGAAGCGGTAATTGTTTTGGTGATGCAACACCAGGGGTAGGAAATAGTAGCAGAAGTGGTTGCTGATAGGATTGTTGAAATGCTCAATGCACCTGCGACAGCTACACCAAACATTATTGCACTCAAAGATGTGAAAACATCCATAGGAATCATAAGAGGTAGAATAAGTGCAGCATAGCATGAAGAGTTATTAGATCGACTGGTGGGAACCAGGAAACTGCTTCAATATGTCTTTGACCTTCTAGATAACATCACTACAAACAAGTCAAAGCTACTGGAGGCAAGAGGAAAAAACATCATATTGGAGGGGCAACTCAAAATAGCCAGAGTGTGGAATGAACGCTTGACTGCGGAGGTTGCTGAACTAAGAGCCTAGATTACTAACCCTGCATTTCTCAACCTAACACTCACAAGAGATGAAGCTATGTAATAACTTTAGTCTAGGCTCAAAGGCGTTGAGAATGTAATGGAGATGATTATGTTCTATAGATCCTTGGCAAAAGTCACATAGCACAAGATTCAAAAGAACTTGGATCAGACCCACCAGGAGAACATCCAACTAACTATGGAGAACCATCATCTACAAAACATTGATGTGCACAAATAACAACTAATAGATTCCATCCATCAATAGCAGGAGCAGCTAGCTAGAGCAAACACAGAGTTGAGAAGATTAGTAGTAGAGAATAGGAATCTCTCCATGGAGAAAGTGTGTGCTTTTTGCCAAAAGACTACAATTGAGGTAGCAGCCTGGAAATCTAAAGCTCTCAAATTTGAGAAAGTTAAAGATCATTACAGAGAGAAAGCTAGTCTATAAAAGGAAGTAAAAAAACATATCCAATTGGTGAAGGAAAAAGGCAAATGAAGCCCTCCAACAACTCTAACAAGGAAGGGAAGTTTGGCAACCCATCATTGATGGGATAAATGCCTACAACAAGGTAAAAATCTACACAAAGGAGTTGCAAATCAAGGAGATGATGGAGTATATGGAGCTTGCCAATCTTTGTTATGCAAATCTAGCCATGTTGACTACTAGATGGCCATAGTCTGAGTTGGAGAAGTAGGTGGCTAGCATGTACTTGCTATACAAGGCTAAGTTTAAGTACCACAAGGACAAGCTTGTCATGGCCAATGCTGAACTTGAAGTTCTTAAAGCATGTTTTATAGATCAAAGATTAACTACTGAGAACCTAGCTAGAAGGATGAACAACTACCAAGAGCTGCGTAGTAAGGGCATTCTCACATTGCTGAAGCGGTAGAGCCAAGAAGGTTTGAAATGTCATATTTTTTATTTTTAAGAAATGGTGGAGAATGGACTAATTAACATTCAAAAAAGTTGCTTAGGCTTTGGCAGTTTGAGGAAGCAGCTGCATGTTCATATAACTAATTCTAGTGCAGTGTTTGATTGCTTTCTGCCAAGTTCTCTGCACCATCGGATTGGTTTGCAAAAATTTTACTACTTCCAATGTATGCAAGTTAAGGCTCCATCGAAGGTGCCTTGTTTGTAGAAAGATTTTTGCCAACAATGTTGTGCCATGAAATGCAATTATTTTGGCATTAGTTTATCATGGATTTGGATTGATGGCTTTGTAAATAATGTTTGCAAATATGTAGCAAAGAAAAGTAGGATGAACTCTAGTGACACTAGACTTTCAGCTCTCTAATATGATGTTTGATTCATTATATTAATGCTGATTTTGTGAATGAGAGGCTATAGACTTTTAAATCTATGATTGTGAAACATGCAACATGCCAAAAGAATAACATTTTTATGCTCATGTAAAGGCTCATTACTTTTGGCCATGTAGTCACTTCTATCATTCATTCCTAAAAATATTCTTAAATCTTAAAAGCCAAAAAAATACATACAAACAGAGATTATTTATTATTGCAAGGAATAAAGTTCACTTTCATAACCTTTGAAATTGATTATGCCTTTGAAAATTAGTGGGAGCTTTCTATTACATCATCTGTTATGGAATAGTTGGCTTTTAATATTTGTTATGAATTAATGGATTCTACCTTCTATCTTCTTTGTAAGTAAAAGATTAAAGTTACAAGAGTAGCAATTAAACTGTTTAGTCCAGTAGGGTGATACCTTCAAATAAAAGGAGCATACAAGTTCAATCAATGAGAGCTTCTCTCTTCTTGTTGAAGCTTGGGCTTCATTCAGATTACATTCATAATTTGCTTCTATTTATAACAATAAGGTATTAGTTTAGGGATGAAATAATTTTAACATGTCACATGTCTAGTTTCCTTTGGGAGCCCTGAATGTTAAATTACCAAAAATATGATAAATTTTTTTTTTTAATAAAAAAGGCTTAAAGATCCTAAGTGATGAGTGGCGAGGTATCCCTATGCCCAACCATATAAATCACTAAGGCATTACACATGATCTGATTAAATTCCATGGACCTATAGTTATCTAGTACACTAGTTTCTCTAGGAAGTGAAATGAGCATTGAGAACATCTGTTGTCTTCCCAACTACACATGTGAGGCTCAAGGGTCTGATTAAGTGTAATTAAGGTATATGATTTTTTATCATTTTATGTGTTATAGATGTGATCACCTACAACAAGAATGAAAAGTGAAGTAATTTAAAATTTAATTCGTTTACTACCTATCTAGCCTAACACAAGTAACTATCCCACTTTCCTAAATAGATATAGTGCTGTTGGGCTACCAAACGTTAAGCATTGTTGGGTTACCAAGTACTATATGTAAGCTCGAAGTGGTCATGCTTGCGTTCATTAACTACTGGAAATAAATTGCTTAATGGAAGCACAGTAAAGTAAAGTGCATTAAAAGAAACATTAATCTAATCTCAGTGCTGCAAAGATGTCAAAAAAGTTTTTTTTATTTCCATCACATTGCTGCACTTAGGTACATCAGTGCTCGAACAAAGAACCGCACATACTTAGACTCCTTTTGTAGGCACTCAGAAAATATTCTAACTTTGGAAAAAATAAATTGCAAGAGCTTCACTACTTTAACTGAAAAATGTCCAAAAACTAGTTCCAAAACTAACTCAAAATGGAAGCTCATGCGCTATATTTATAGGAAAGAGTATACCCCATGATGTTGGATACTCGACATCATAGTAAAACTATGACATCACGGTGACTAAAAAATAGTGATTCATCATACCCTCACAATTGAATGAAAACTTGTCCTTGAGTGTAGAAGAGGAGGAACAAGTTCTTTACAAAATATTGGGAAGGTATGAGATTATTGATTGTCATACAAATTGACTCAAATGGAAAAATAGACTCTAAGTGCCCAAGTGTATGAAATTACAACTTTTTACAAAATTGGATGTTCATGATAAGAGAAGTGAACACACTAGATAACACTAACATCCATAGCCTCTTGGTACCTAAAGAATGAGAGAGAAGAGATCGAACGATCATGAATGATCTTCATTGTGTGGTATTGCTACAACAACACCAATAATGAATGGTGAGGTACCCGTACGTCCAACTATACAAATCACTAAGGCATTACGTGCGATCGGATTGAATTCTGTGGACCTATAGTTATCCAATACACTAGTTTCTTTAGGAAGTGAAATGAGCATTGAGAACATTTGTTGTCTTCCCAACTACACTTGTGAGGCTCAAGGGTATGGTTTAAGTGTAATTGGGGTATATGATTTTTTATCGTTTTATGTTTTATAGATGTGATCGCCTACAACAAGAATGAAAAGTGAAATAATTTAAAATCTAATTTGTTTACTGCCTATCTAGCCTAACACAAGTAATTGTTCCACTTTCCTAAACACATATAGTGCCATTGGGCTACCAAATGTTAAGTGTTGCTAGGTTACCAAGTACTATATGTATGCTCGAAGTGGTTGTGCTTGCGTTCAATAACTGCTAGAAATAAATTGCTTAATGGAAATGTAGTAAAGTAAAGTACATTAAAAGAAACATTAATCTAATCTTAGTGCTATAAGAATTATCAAAAGAGTTTGTTTTATTCCCATCACACTGTTGCACTCAAGTACATTAGTGCTTAAACAAAGAACCATACACACTTAGACTCCTTTTGCAGGCGCTCAAAAAATATTCTAACTTTGGAGAAAATAAAATACAAGAGCTTCGCTACTTTGATTGAAAAATGACCAAAAACTAATTCCAAAACTGACTCAAAACCAGGAGCCCAAGCACTATATTTATAGGCTAGAGTATACCCCCTGACATCACAGCAAGACCCCAACATCACATACCTAACGTTGTAGCCTCGACATCGTGTACTTGACATCACGGCGATTGCAAAACAGTGATTCATCACTAAGCTATACTTAATCTTTTTTTTAAAGTAAAGTTGTGCGAGTGTAATGATAATCTTTCATAAAAAAATAATAAATTTAAAGAAGTATAGTACAAGAAAGTAGAAATCAAACCATTAAGCATTTTTGTATGCATTAACCTTCAATTAAATTACAGAGTAAGAAGTCAACACTTATAGTATGTTGCTACAGTAAACAAAGGGTGTAACTTTTTAAGAATAGTTTCAAACTTTATGTATACATTATTCATATTCTTTGGGCTCCTTCCATGTAGCAAAACCTTGTTCTTGTGGTCAATTAAAATTATGTGATAATGTCATTTTATGCATTTTCAAGGCATAAAATCTTCTTTATCAAGAAAGAAACATGTGGTCATGGTTCAGGGACTCATGCTTCTTGCCCATGATGTAAAAATGAATGAATATGTTTTCATAAACATGCATGAAAATGCCTTATTCTATGTCATACAAACAAATTTGTATGCATGTATTTTCATTGCTAAGTTTAGCAATAAAAAATTTTGGCTACAAAAAAGATTTCTAGTCTTAGCAATAGAAAATTTGGGCTAAGAAAAGATTTATCTTTGTGTTTCACATGTATGTTTTGATTACAAGAAAATTTTGTTGTCAGGACATGTTTTCACCTTTGTATCCTTGTGTGAGTCTATTGCTTCAAGGTTATGCTTAGAAAAAAGAGGGTTGATTCCTTCTAAAACTACGCTCAATTTTCTATTGCATTATCATTGGACATCAAAGTACAAGAAGACTTTGAGCCAAAAAACTAATTGATGAGCGGTGAGGTACCCCTATACCCGACCATATGAATCACAAAGCGTTCATGCACAATTTGATCAAATTCTATGGACTTTATAGTTTCTGGTGCACTAGTCTTTTAGGCAGTGAACCTTACCCTAAGGTCATTCATTGTCTTTCCGATTGCACTTGTGAAGCATAATGGTATGGTTAAGAGTAATTGAGGCATATAGTTTTTATCATTTTGTGTTTTATGATTTTGGTGCTTAAAGAGAGATAGCGTAATTAAATAACTAATTAAATTTAACTAACTAACTAATCTTTAACTAATCCTAACATAAGCATCTAGTCCCACATTCCGCACACATCCTGAACCCACGTATCCACTACTAGGTTACCAAGTCCTACGCTACTAGGCGCACCAAGCAATAATGTTGTTAAGATTACCAAGCGAATACATGTTACGCTTGAAGCGGTTGTACTTATGTATTTAATCTATCTAGTTTATCTTGCTTAATTAGCTTAATTATTGAAAAACATTAAATAATTAACTAAAAGCATTAAATGCATAAATAAATATCTAAACTATCTAGAATGCTACAAGGCTTATTGAGAAGTTTGTTTTTATTGCCGTACACATTGTCATGCTCAGGTACAACAGTGCTCAAATAAAGATTTGTACACTCAATGACTCCTACTGCAGACACTCAGGAGAAATATTCTAAATTTCAAATGTAAAACCTACAAGAGTTTGGCTACTATTATGAATTTGATCCTCATAAACATGACTAGGAGCTCGTATTTATAGTTTTTGCTCTAGGGCTATGTCGATGGGACCTTGTTAATGTAGCAAACACTATGTCGATGGGGCCCTATCAAAGTAGCAAACGCTATGTCGATGGGGCAACACCACATAAATGAGGCCCTATCAACAAGGGCCTATCGACGCAACACATTGATATTTCATCATACCCCCACAACTAAATGAAAACTCGTCCTCGAGTTCTTTTATAAAATTGGGAAGGTACAAGATTATTTACTAATTCTTAACAAAACAAAACAAATTGACTCAACAAAACTGAGTGCCCAAGTGTATAAATCAACAAATTACAAAAATTGTGGTGTTCCTGATACAAAATTGAATACCATTACATGACTCTTTAGAAATTTGGACAACACATCCTCTAACAGCGTGAAGATGGTGTTGAAAATTAGACAATCCTAGGCGATGGTGGCTCTTGAGGCTTTGAAGGACCTTTGCTAGCTTCAAGCACGTGTGGTGGCTATGGCTATCCTACTATGGCTACAACCTTCGATGAAAGGTAAAAGGCATCAAGCAATGCCTTCATCTTCTCCTCCTTACTCCAGGGATCATTCATGGTCCACACGGCTTTACCAATGTCGGCTAGAATGGGGACATCTCATAGACAAGGCATGATTGGGAACATCTCCTTTACGTTGACAAACTAGGTAGCAAACTGTTTACATCTAAAACTTTCCTGGAACACCTTCCTTGCATCTTCAATCCTACCAATCTTGTAGACTATTTGGCAATCATACACCACATCGACATTGCCTACCTTTTCAATGCTTCTTCATTTGTGGCGGAAGCCAGAAACCATGGTCAACCAACAACCAATACATATACTAAAATCATGTAATTCTTGAAATTCGTAGCTCTCCATGGAATTCTATTGAACAATGGATGACCATGCTCGACTTCCAATTGCAAAATTAGTTCATGTTCAAAGTGTGAAAGGCATACAAGAGAGAATAATCCCTACCAACAATATTCACAAATTCAAATTCAGGGCTCATCCATATCTTTACCTATTCAATGTACATTTGTTACTCAGAAAGCACATTGAAGAGGTAGGATGCCACTTTTCCATGAAAGAATCACTCATTTCTCAAATCACAAGATAGTCAAGAATTTGAATCTCATTGCTTTTGGTATACCTAACTTATATGAACAACCCATGTAAAGATGTTAGCTTGTACATTGTACCTTCACCTTAGCTTTATATCCTTTCACATTTATTAGTCTTCACCCAGCCTAATGAGTAGGAGTTATGAGAAGGCAAATGAATCTGCAAATGGTTTGACAAATTAGACTTTTAAAAACATGGTTGTGAACAACGTACACCTCTATGGAGTCTTACAGCAGGAAAATTACTGACTTTGCAATGTATATACCGGTGTGGATACCAGTATTAAAAAAAGATTCGGTATGAGATAACTGTAAATCTGTTTCATAGTTGGGATCTCAATCTTGTTGACTTTTGGCTGCACAAAAGATCAGAATATGAATTTCCAAGGGTAAAAAAAATACATGGACAAGGGTAGTGAAACTGTTTGACAATTATTCAGCTTTGTTGCTGCGGAGTTCCCTGTAACATTCATGATACTCATTTAGAAATTAGAAATTTATTATTAGTAAACCAGACTCAGACTTTTCCTGTTATCGACATCAAGCCATTTTGAGATAACTTAAATTCCAAGCTATTTTATAAAATAGTACAAACAGAGTTAACTGCCACACATTTCTGCAGATGAATGGAACGACGCCCATGTGTCAACTGGTCCTTCACATCGTTTTCATGATGGGAAACCACAAGAGTTACATTCATATTGTGTATGCGCCAAGCAGTTGTGCATCTCTGAAAATATTTAAAATCAAATTATTGACCTGAATATCCGAATTGCATCTCTCATTCGTAAGATTAAATCTCGTGTTTTACCCTGTCGAAGAAGTATCTTACTTTCTTTCAAGGTCGTAACATAAAGGAACATAGCCATTCTTCATTAGTTTTTGTTCGACTCCGATCCTTCATTTAGAATTACAGGTTTTTAATCTATAAAAAAAGAAAAAAGAAAAAAGCTAAGAGCAGCATTCTGTAAGGGATAGAGACACAAGCAAACAATACTCACTGGATGGTGTATAGAACGCAAATCAACCTTGAATGTCTATGTAATGTTATTATTAACAAATGTGCTTTGAAATCTCTAATTAAGGAAGAAAAAAAAGCTTTGCACATCTAAATTACAGCAATTAAGAAAATGTATTGTTTACCAAAGAATAAAGAAGAAGTATATATATAGATATAAAAACAACAAAAGCCCAGGTTTCTGCAACATGGGGCATAAGCAAGTAATGAGAGCAGTTGATTATTATATTTTTTAAATCTTCATTGAAATAAGTTTTGTTGCTTGAAGTTGTTTATATAAAATTACAGTAATCAGCACAAATAGCATGTAATTTGGAAAACAAAAACACTTTTTAATATAATCTTAAAGTGGCCTATTTGGAATTTTACTAAATTAAGTATAGCGGGAAGCCAGGACCAGATATAATAAAAACATGTTCATCAGGCACTTTATACAGTACCTCCACATAAGCAAACTACATTGAATCTGAATAGCCTTGGAACCACTCAACGTGATGACTTGATAGTTTGAAAGGTTGGGAGATGCTCGGATGACATTTTTCTCAACGTGATGTTTATCTCAGATAATAATTAAACAATGTTAAAGTGATCTTCAATTTCTAAAACAAACACCAAAAAAATGGAACATCCTTCCCTTTTAAGGTAAGCTAATTTATGCACACGTTTATCATTGAGATTCTTTACAACCCATTTACAACTGGGCAAAGAATTTTTTAAGATCGTCTTACTTGTATCCTGAAATCTTAAAGTAATCGTTAGCTTGTCACTTTGCTGACTTCAAAATCACAAAGGGTTTTGAGCAATTTTTACATTTCAGTGATTAAGTACTTTACCTTGGTACACCGTTGCAAACAGATTAAACATGTTTGAATTTTAAGAGCAGCAGAAGAAAGACTTAAGTCATACTGCACTATTACAATAAAGAGGAACAGTTTCTAATACCTGCAGGCAACCACTGGATTAGATCTTTACAGTTTTGGGATTACATTACATTTAAATTTTAAATCAGGTACTTCCAAAGAAACACTGAAAGTGATCCCAATGAGAATACATAGCCATTGTGGAACGGTAAGATATTCCAAATCCCAAACCTAATCCCATAATGAGAAATGTTCACTAACCCATTCTCACCCCTTTTATCAGTCTTGGTCTCTGTCTTGATTTATTTTGGCTTTGTTTCATTGTCTTGGCTACATGGAATGCTAGTGAGAAACCCACAAAAATACTCATTTTCTCTGATGGAACTTTCATGGAAGGTAAACTGTGTGTTTATGGGAACTCTTCCACATAACCGGTCATGCGGGACATTGAAAATACTTAAAAAAAAGGTCCAGGAACTGCACCTGCATTGGAATTTTCCAGACAATTTGTTGATGATGATGATGCACAGGTGACTCGGACAGCAGAAGCAAAAACAAAATACCACTATCTCTTGACCATCACTACTGCATTCATTCTTATCCACTGCACTGAGTGCATTCTTATCGAGTTGTGATTAAGTAAAGTTTTAATTCTTGTGTTAAAGTTCAGGATTGAATTTATGGCTTTACTTTGATATAGTTTTAAATTTTAATAATGGCCTAAGCTGAAACTCAACTCTTTTAAGACATTATAATTAAAAATGTTTAAAGAATTCATACCCATTTCATGATATAATATTGTTATTAGCAAATTTTAGCTCATACAAGAGTTTAATTTTAAGTTGACACAGGCATATAATCCAATGGCTAAAGATTAATAATATTACTTTCTAATAATAGCATCTAGAATGAAGAAAAAAAACCAAAACACTGAAAACTATTTCAGTGATTCTTAACATACCAATATGAAACGTGCAAAGCACGCAGCCATGTTAAATGCATTTACTGGGTGATCGTTGCCGTGATTAACTTCTTTCTCATACTATGAATTTATTTATTTTAATACAAAATTGAGTATCACCACGCTTGGACAACTTTAACTACTTAAGAAAAGTTGAATATGACTTAGGATATTTAACCTTTTTTCTGCATATTTGGTAATTCATCATTCAATGCTGCCTTAAGGGAATTGGACTCGTGACATGCTAAACTCTTCATCACTAAATGAATACCTTATTGTTAAAAATTATGCAAACCATCAATGTAACTAGATAAATGAAGCCCAAACTTCGACAGAGGAGAAAGAAGCTCTCATTGCCTGAACTCGCATACTTCCTTTATTTAAAAGTGTCATCTTACTGGACTAAACAGTTTAATTGTTTCTATTTTAACTTAAATCTTTCACTTTCAAAGAAGGCAAAAGGTAGAATCCATTAATTCATAACGAATATTAAAAGTCAGCGATTCCAAAGAACCCATATGTAACTGAAAGCTCCCAGTAATTTCCGAACAAGCATAATCAATTTTAAAGCTCACGAAAACGAACTTGATCGCTTGCAATAACAAATAATCTCTTTTTAAAATCCCCTTTGCCATGTATTGTTTTTGGCTGTTAAGATTTCAAAATATTTTTATGACAGGACAACAGGAGTGAAAAGACATGACCGTTTAGATGAGCATAATAATGTTATGCTCTCGGCACACTGCAATGTTTCAGAGTCATAGATTCAACAGTCTATACGCCGTGATTCCCAAATTCAGCATTAATACAAGCAATCAAACATCATGTCAGAGAGCTGAAAGTCCAGATTTTACCCCACTTTCCTTTCCTGCATATTTGCAAACATTAATTACAAAGCCTTCAATCCAAATCCATGATAAACTAATGCCAAAACAATTGCATTCCCTGGGGCAACGTTTCAGGCAAAAATCTTTCTGCAAACAGGGCATCCTCGACTGAGCCAGAACTTGCATAAATTGTAAGCAGTGAATTTGTTGCAAAACAATCCGATTGTGCAGACAACTTGACAGAAAACAATCAAACTCTGCACCAGATTTAGTAAGATGAATGTGCAGCTGCTTTCCTTTTTTCCATAAACTCAAACTGGCAAAGCCTGAGCAACTTTCTGAACATTAATCACTCCATTTTCCACCATTGCTTGAAAATAAAAACATAACAGTTCAAACCTTGTTAGCTCTGCTGCATCAGCAGCATGAGCTGAAACTTTCCTTGAACAGATTTCTTGTATCTTCAATCCTGCCAATCTTGCAGACTATCTGGCAATCATGTATGGCTTCGACATTGCCTGCCATTTCATTATTTCAATGCTTCTTCATTTGTGGCAGAAGCCAGAAACCATGGCCAATCAATAGCCAGTATCATACATTAAAACCATGTAATTCCTGAAATCCGCAGCTCTCCATAGAATTGTATCTAACAGTAGATGATCCTTCTCGGGGCTTCCCAATGCAAAATTAATTTAGTTCTAAGAAAGGTACACGAGTGAATAATCCCTACCAACATTATTCACAAATTCAAATTCCGGGTACTTTGGTTATCAAAAAGCACATCAAAGAGGTAGGATGTCATACTTTTCCATGAAAGAATCACTCATTTCTAAAAATTAAAAAACGTTCCTCAACAATTTGAATCTCATTGCTTTTGGTACACCTAATTTTTATGAACACATGTAAAGATGTTGCATATACCTTGTACCTTCACCTTAGCTTTATAGCCTTTGTTATAACCTCACCTTTATTAGTCTTCACCCTCTGATCAAAGCACACTGGTGAGTAGGAGTTATGAGAAGGCAAATGAATCTGTAAATGACCTGACAAAATAGACTCTTAAAAACATGGTTGTGGACTTCTTACAACTCTATGTAGGCTTACTGGAAGAAAATTACTGAATTTGCAATGTATCTACCCATGCGGATACCGATATTAAAAAAGTTAAAAAGATTTAGCATGAGATAGATGTAAATCTGTTTCATAGCTGAGATCTCAATCTTGTTGATTTTTGGTGGTACTACAAAATCAAAATACGAATTTCCAAGCATTAAAATACGTGTGAACAAGTGTAGTGAACTGCTTGGCTATAATCAAGCTTTGACGTTACAGAGTTTCCCTGCAACACTCATGATACTCATTTAGAATCCAGGATTACTAAATACGTCTATTGTTCTTCAGGTATCATAAATCTTTTTGATAAATAAACAAGCAAATTTCCCATTTGACGGAGACTTCCCCTGTTATTGACGACAACCCATTTTGAGATAACTTAAATTCCAAGCTTCTATTTTGCAAAATAGCTTAAATAGTAAAAACAAAGTTGATTGTCGCCCATTTCTGTACATGAATGGACCGACGTCATGTGTATGCGCCAAGCCAGTTGTGCATCTTTAAAATACTGAAAACTTAATGATTGACGCGAATATCCGAATTGCATCTCTCAACCGTGATATTAAATCTCGTGTTTTACCCTGTCAAACAAGTTATATTTTCATTTTTTCAAGGTTGAAAATTTGAAACATAAAGGAACATAGCCATTCTTCATTTAGTATCTGTTAGACTCCAATCCCTCATTTAAAATTGTAGGTTCTTTATCTACATGTTATTTATTAAAAAAAAAAAAAACTATCAGGAGCATTCAGTACATGGATAGAGACAGATGCAAATAAGACTCACTGGATGTATAATATGCCAATCAACTTTGAATGTTTATGAAATGTTATTCTCTAACATATATTTGAAATATCTAATTAAAGTTTTAAACATCAAAAAAAATGTATTTTACCATTACAAAGAACACAGAATAACCTCTCACATGATATATATAATATATAATAAGGATAAAAGCCCAGGTTTCAATGACATTATGATGTTGGAAAATAAAAACTTAAACAGATAAGCAAGTAATGAGAGAAATCAATTATTCTAGTTTTTAAACCTTCATTGAAATGACTTTGTTGATTGAAGTTGTTTATATAAAATTACAGTAATCAGCAATACTTGTAAATAGATAAATAAGAAGATAACATTTAATTTGAAAAAAAAATTAAGGTAATCCTAAAGTGACCTCTTGCATTTTACTAAATTAAGTATAGTGGGAAGCCAGGACCAGATGTAAGAAAAACACCTCCACATGAGCAAACTACATTGAATCTAAATAGCCTTGGAACCAGTCTCAAATTAAGTAGGTTGCAAAGAAACAAATGAAGCATCTGAGCGATAATACAGAGCAATTACTGTTCCACATGATACTGCAAAACCTAATCCAAGTGCTAACTGTGATACATTTTCATCAACCCAGCTCCAGCACATGTAGCTGCTTTTAGTCTTCAATGCAGTTTCTTTTGCTTTGACATTTTGCATGAATTGGTAGTGGGAAACCCACCTAAACACTCAGTTTCTCCGCAGGAATTTTCATCAAAGGTTGAGAATTGTGTGCTTTGGGGAATTTCTCCTCATAACCTATTATATGAAACATTGAAAAGAAACTGAAGGATCCCAACTGCACTGGAATTTCCCCAAACAGTGTGTTGAATCTTAAATCCAATGCTTCCAAAGCCTTTAAATTTTCAATGGATGGAGGTATATTGCCACTCAACAGGTTAAAAGATAAACTAAACCTTGAGCTAGTGAGATCTCCAATGCTATGCAGAATCTTACCTTTGAGATTGTTGCTTGACAAGTTTGTAACATTGTTACCAGGTATTACAAGCACGTCATCAAGTTCTAGCCCTTTTTCAGTTAGCATCACTTTCATATTCTCTATGTTAATTTTCCTTTCTGGCATGTACTTTGTTGAGAAGTTGTGTGAATATCTGAGATTGAAAATCTTATTATGGTAGTCTGGGCTATTGGCTAAATGCCGAAATTGCTTGAGCATTTGAAACTGGTGTCCAATGTTACCATGAAATTGATTGTTGGAATGGTCCAACATTTACAGGTTTATGAAATTCGCTATCCACGCGGCAATGGTTCTTTTAAGCATATTATACCCTGCATTTAGCGCTGTGAGGTTATGCATTTTCTTCAAATAATTTGGGAGAAGGCCCGTAAGCAGATTCCTCATAACATCTAAAATTGTGAGATTCCTACAACTGACCAAAGAATTTGACAAAGGTCCACTGAAATTATTCATGTCAGCAGATAAAACGATCAGAGGGAAGATCGAAATATTACAGAGAGCATGCCATGGAAGCTGTTATTCCCCAGGTACAAATACGACAGCTTCTTGCAGTTGCCAATAGTTGCCGAGATACCGTCGCTGAGTTTTTTCAGGAACATCCAGAGACACCAAATTTACTTACAAGGTATCAACACTCTTGAGGGATTTGCCCAGGTTTCCTCAAACTTACGTAGGCTAGTTGGACCATAATACCTATGCACTCTGGAAGAGAGCCATGTGTTATTCAAAAAAAAAAAGAAAAAAAAAAATCACCCTGTGTAAAAAAGTTTCATCTAAAATATTCACGGCATAAACTTTATACATAAAAAGTTACACCACGCTAATATCAATAAAACGTCAGCTAAAAATTACAAAACACTCACAAGACAAACTCACAAATCACTACCATTACTAATAACTAGTATAATGGAATCAGCTAATAATTATCTCAGCCATGTCTTTACTTTTTCTTTTACAATATATTTTTAGAAAATTCTAAAACTAACGGTAGTAGAGAGAAGTGAAGTTCAACACAAGTTAACTACACATTTTGTCTTCACATCTCTAACAATCTCCCACTTGAATACAAATCACTTAGAGTGATGAAAAATAAGTTGGGACAACTTTATCAATCAATACTCCATGCCTTGTCTTTCACAACATGCTGAAAAATTACTCACAACCATTGGAAGATCATCTTTGCATGAAACATCCTAATAGACCAGGCCTTCTCAAGCCAAAACAATATAAGATAGCATTACACCAACACTAACAAATACTATCCCAAAAAACCATAACAGATGCTAACACAAAATTTGGACTAAAAACAAACTAATACACAACTCCTACTTATTGTTGTTAGTTATGGTCTTGAGAGAACAACCATAACTAAAAAAAAATCATATTATTAAAGGTCAATTATGTCTTCCATAAAGTTCACCTATGAAAAAGACTCAGATTCATTAGAAATACTACTATTAACCTTTAAAAGTGGGCAATTTCTATGCATATGTCCAACCTTTCTTGATCTTTGTTTCTTTTGCTTCCATTTAAGATGAAAAGCTTCATTTGATGATGAACCTCCATTCGATAATAAACCTTAATTAGTTGAACATTTAATTTCTTCCACCAAACAACACCTACAACCTCATCAAAATTCAATACACACAAAGTATTGCTACTTAAAGTTATTACTAGATTATCCCAAGATTCAAGCAATGAACTAAGATTCTTTATCTTTATTAGACATTCTTTTTCTAGCTACAGCTATTTGGGAAACAACAATATTAAAATGTTGCAAATACGATTGCATAGATTTGTCTACCTTCAGTTTTAAATTGTGCAATTTTCTATGCAAGAGCACACGATTTGTAACTATCTTTGATTGATACAAATATTTTAATTTGCACCATAAACCATATATGCAGCTGTTTCTTCTTGCACATTAATAAGAGTGGAGTCCTCCAGAGATTGTCAAATTATTGTAAGAGCTTTTTGATCTAGTTTATTCCATTTATTTACAAGAATGGATGTAGGTCTTGCATTTGATCCTTGTATATGTAATTCAAGATCTTGATCAAAAAATGTATTTTACATTTTGATCTTCCAAAGCTCATAATTTTTGCCATCAAATTTATCTACCAAAATTAATCTTGTCTTCTCCATCCTACATAACCTAAACATAGAGCTTTCACTGAGAATAGAAAAACTATCTCCAAAACCAAGCTACCTTATAGTATCGCTCAATCAATAATAAACATTGCACAACTTTAACCTTATGCTCCTATGCCACTTGCTCCCCAAAAAAATCATGTTGTGCAAAATGTCAAATCCAAAATTTTCATAGCATAAACTTTATATGCAAAATGTTACACATGAATATTAATAAAACAACATGGAAAAATAACTTACAAAAGGGAGTGAGGGAGAAACAAGGGAAATACACAAGAAGGTAACCTCATTTAGTTTTCGAGTCAAATTAGAGAGATTACGAAATACTCACAAGACAAACTTACATATTAGTTGCTAACATTACACCAACCCTTATACAGGAGATTATACACTCTCAACTCATTGACCATAACCAACCTAAGATTGCCATTTCAAGATGGATTTAAATAGGTAGATCTAGGGTTACAATAATGGAATCAACCAATAATTAACTTAGACATGTATTCATTTTTCTTTTACAACAAGTTTTAGATGTCTTTAATCTTCTTTTCATATTTTTTAAAAAATTCTAAAACTAATAAATGGCAAAAGAGAAAAGTGAAGTTCAACACAAGTTAACTATATATTTTATCTTCACATCTCTAACACCATGGTCATTCAATTATCTAGAGTTCAATATTTTATTTCTTTTAATCCACACATTTCAGGCAATAAGACTTCCAAATTTTGTGATGCCATTCTTAACTTAACTAGATTGATAAGATTTGCTACAAAGTTTGGTATTCTAGTGGCGTTTATCTTTAGCACCAATGCAATCTGTTATTGCCTCTTAATCCCCAGTATAAAATGTTAACTTTGTTACTAGATTCAGCTTACACAAGGCTAGTGAAATACTGTTTATGATGGAATTTAAATGTATGTTTAACATTGGCCTTCCTATTTCTGATGAAATATTGCTAGTTAGCCTATTTGCCTTAAGTATAAGTCTATCAGTCTCTAAAGATTTCCTAGCTACCTTGGAATTGGCCTGGTACAGAAGTCTCCTTATAAACATAATGATTCAAGATGACTCAAGATGTGATAGATTTCCTACAAAAAAGGAACTGAGCCACTACCACCATTGAACTATACACTAAGATTTTGCAATTGAGATTAGCAAGCTCTCTTGAAATACTTCCCTTTATCATCTAGTTTGTCCAATTGCAAAGCAAGTTGCAAGGATTATTTGTAATTCCTTTCTTAAATTGGAGTAAAGCTTTGGTATCTACATCTACATTACTTAAGGATGATAATGATGATGATGATGTAGAGAACTTGGCCATTGCCTTGGGTAGTCCCCCAAACCTAGATATGAAAGGAATAGGGTTAGTATAACCTTGGTAACCAATTGTAAACCCTTGTCAAATCTTATGGATTAGTTTATTTTTAAATTTTGCATATGCTACAACATTTCCTAGAAGTGATGGGTAGTTTTCATAGTGCCAAATTGCTATGAAAAATGGGCAAGGGCTTGCTACAACATAATCTAGAAATGATGTATGCCCCTATTCCTAAATAGTGCCACTACATAACAAAGGTGGTGTCTCTTCATAACAAATGTTGCAATTATTGTAGCAAGACCCAAAAGGGCAAGTTGTAATTGAGACCCAAATGGACACGTTGTAATAATAGACATATCTCTTGAGGTGACCTCTAGGCTTTTGGCCTAATGTATATATACCCATTCATTAGAGGTCGTATCATTAGGGAGTTGTGGAGTTGGTACAGGTAAGTAATAGGTGTCAAGTGAAGCGAGATAGAAAAAGGACTCACCATCCCTTTTAGATGGTAATAGCCTTAACTATGGTGGTAGTGCTGAATAGCCTTTAAGGGATAGATGCCAAAGAAAAAAAGCCTTGAGAAACTCTTAGAGCATGATCAACATATACTATTTCGCATTAATAAAGCATTCTTTTTTTCCTTCTCCATTTTTTGTGTTATTTTCTTTACACTCAATGTTGAATGTTACATATATTTGACATTTTCAATGTTATCTTCTTTATGCATAATGACTAATATCATGTATATTTGACATCTACCATGACATCTGAGAATGGGATGTCACATTTGGTATAAGAACAAACCATGATTCAAGGGTCAATTAGAATCAAGGGTTAACTACAATTCAAGCCAAACATTCCCTTTAAGTGATTTTTTCATGGACAATAGAGTTTGAGACAACACATCTATGAGAGAACTACAAACATACATTACATTTAAGATGGACCCCACCAACCAACAAGATTCCTTCAAGGATATCAATGATCAGGAGATCTGATTACTTCTCACCAAGAGTCATCAATTGCAAGAGACATTGGTAAGATAAGGATACGCTAGGCCACATAACTCTTACCCATTTTGTAATATTGTTAGAGTGTTAATTGATTAAGATTATTGTTAAGTTATCTTAGAAGGTTAGTAACTATGGCCTAAGTTGAGAATTATTTCTTGTGAACTCCTAACCCCTATAAATTGAAATTACTCATTCTTTGCTTAAGACCTATACTTTGGTAGGCTTAAGGATTCAATCTAGTCATAAGATTGGTTCATTCCTACCCAACCAATAATGGTTATTATTATGAGCCCCATAAGGAAACCAATACTCTGTAGGTAATGTTGTGATGTCTTACTTCTTTTTAGCACCTAGGGCACAATCTTGTTGTGAGAGGATAGTCTTACATCATACTTACCAAATTG
This sequence comes from Gnetum montanum, assembly GCA_015680685.1. Lineage (NCBI taxonomy): Eukaryota > Viridiplantae > Streptophyta > Gnetopsida > Gnetales > Gnetaceae > Gnetum > Gnetum montanum. The sequence goes on from MNCI01031808.1 coordinate 81,038, forward strand.
TAGCGTAAAGTATTATATCATTGTATTTAAGGGTTGGAATATCATTTATAATTATCCAAGTCATTTAAAAGTCATCATGTCATCTATACATTACCCTAATAATGTCATTTTGGTAGAATAAGCTATTTTGATCCTTTCAAATCCTAAATATCCAACATAGTTTGTCAAACTCTAAAAACATGCCCAATGTGTAGTACTCATTGAGATGATTCTAACAATACAAAGTTTATCCTAATTGGACTTATGATTTAGGAGGTATAGTAGTTTAAAGTTTCTTGTTATGTGTGTTAGGATAAAATAATAATAAAAAGTTAAGAAATCTTAATATTAAAATTTGGGGATGAAAATTGAACCCATAATCTTATCTTTACCTACCCCAAGTCTTAAACCTCTTATCACTAACCACCTCATTAAGATTCCAAATTGGTTTTTAGTAGGATATACATATATTTTAGAAATAAATTTAAAATTTATATTATTATTATTATTATTATTATTTTAAAAAAATTTCAAAATATATATATAATAAAATTTTTTTGCAAGGGTCGAGTAGCCTTACATGAGGTCACACACTGGCCTTACAACAACCATTATTGCATCCTCTCACTGTTGTGCTAGTCTTTGTTGTGCCTTGTTGTTGCCATGCCTCACCTATCACTGCACCTTTCCTATCTTGCCACCATGCCTTGCCTGCCAATATGCCTCACCCATTGTTGCGGCCTACCTTGCCTACTAAAGAATCCCTCACATGCACCCTGTAGCATCTTGCTCTTGCAAAACCCTCATCCACATCATCCACTATGTTTTTCGCCATTCACTGCCATCATCACATGCACCATTTTCACTTACACCTCCACCTCCATCATCGTTACTACTGAAAAATTCACTAGAAATTTTAGCAATTTGTAGTGTCTATGAGCACCACAGACATTGTGGAAGCTAGAAAATCCTACCTCCCATGGAGCTCTATGAACATCCAAACACCAAAAAATCTTGCCACCCATGGAGCTCTACAAACACCATAGTCACTGAAAAATCCTACCTTCCATGCAACTTCAATGGACATTGCTAGCATCAAAAAATCCTACCTTCCATGAAGCTTTGATGAACACTACTAGCATTATCAACCTACCTTCTAAGTAGGTTTAGCAATAGAAAAATTTTCCATTAGCTAATGAAAAAATTCAAAATTTCCATCAATTAACAAAAATTTTAAACACATCACAAAACAAGTGGTAGAATTTAAATTTAAAACATGGAAAAATTATTTTAAAAAGGAAATTTGGCACATTGGTAGTAATTGGGATAAAAATTATATAATTAGGCAGATCCTTTTTGGAGTAGTACTAGGATTGATGACCTCTCAAGAAATCTCATTTTCTGTGCCCAAATTTTTGGAGTTCAAAAGCCATAAATTTTGATTTTGGAAGATTGTTTGGCAAAGGAAGAGTTGAATTCTATAGATTTCAATCTCCTAGATGCAATGGTAAATTCAAATCTATGCCACAGAGCTTCTAAAATTCATTTTTACTCCTTGTCCAACATGATGCCTCAAGATCCTTGGAGACTCATTTAAGCATAACTTGAACGTGCAATGTTCATTTCTAACATATGAATAGTCATTTTAAACATTTTTCAACCTTCTGAACTCAATGCTGAGGTCAAATTTATCATTTGGATACTTAATAACTTCATGATATCTTAAATTGTGCCTTAAGAAGCCATAGCTTAAACTAACCAACCATGCCTAATAATTTAATTATTGGAACTAACAAATCTAATCTCTTGGTCCATCTTAGATCTTAAGATTAAGTTCTTAACTAATGTAGATAGATAGTGATAAGCCACATTTTACAATGGCTACGATATCAAGCATCCAATATTAGAGTTGTGATATTATGTATTTGATATTGGAGCCTAATGAGCAATTCAAGGTATCCACTATGCCCAACCATACGAATCACGAAGTGTTCATGCATGATCCAATTGAATTTTGTGAACTCTATAGTTTCGGGTGCACTAGTCTTATAGGAAGTGAACCTTGCCCTAAGGTCATTCATTGTCTTCCCAATTACACCTGTGATGCACATGATATGGTTAAGTCTAATTGAGGCATATGATTTTTATTATTTTATTTTTTATGTTTTTTGGTTCTTAGAGTAGAAAGATGAAATAAATTTAGAGCTAATTTAATTTAACTAACTAACTAATCTCTAACTAGTCCTAACATAAGCATCCAGTCCCACTTTCCGTACATGTCTTGAACCCACATATCTACTAGTGGATTACCAAGCACTATGTTACTAAGTAAACCAAGTAATAACACTATTGGGGTTACCAAGAGAATACATGTTATGCTCGAAGAAATCGTACTTATGTATGTACTTAGGGATTACTAAGAGAATACGTGTATCTAGGTTATCTCTCTTAATTACTAAAAAACATTGAATAAATAACTACAAGCATTAAATGTAGGAATAAAACATTTTAAACTATCCAAAATGCTACAAGGTTTATCAAGAAGTTCATCTTTATTACTACACATTATCATGCTCAGGTATAATAGTTCTCGAATAAAGATCCATACACTCAATGACTCTTGTTGTAGGCACTTAGAAAAATATTCTAAATTTTGAATATAAAAACTACAAGAGTTTAGCTACTAATATGACTTTAATCCCCATAAACATAGTTGGGAGCTCGTATTTATATCTTTTGCTATAGTACTACGTTGATGAGGCCCAATAGATGTAGCAAATGCTATGTCGACATGGCCTCGTTGATGGGACAACACCACATAAATAAGGTCCCATTGATTGGGGCCTGTCGATGAGGCCATATCAATAAGGGCTCATTGATGTGACACTTTAACACTCATCATACCCCCACAACTAAATGAAAACTCATCCTTGAGTTCCCTTACAAAATTGATAAGATATGGAATTATTGACTGACTTTTAACAAAAAAATTAACTTGACAAAATTAAGTGTTCAAGTGTATGGATCAACAAATTATAAAAAATTGTGGGGTTCATGAAACAAAATTGAACATCATGACATGACTACACAAAAATTGGATAGGACTTTCTTTGATGATGTAAAGTCAATGGAGAAGATCATATAGTCCCAGGTGGTGGAGGCACCTAAGGTTCTGAAGGACCTTCGTCAACTCCAGACATGTACGGTAGTTGAGGCAGCTATGGTTCTCTTGCTATGCTTGCAACCTCTAGTGGAAGGTGAAAGGCATCAAGCAATGTCTTCATCTTCTCCTCCTTACTCTAGGGATCATTCACAGTCCACACAGCATCACCAATGTGGGCTAGAATGGGGTTATCTCCTGAATAGGGCATTATTAGGAACATCTCCTTTACATTAACAAACTAGGCAGCAAACAATTTACACTTAATGTCGAACACCTTGACTATGTTTTGCAACTTCTAGTAGTCATTCATCCTCTTGGCCAGGCTCTTGGTAGTTGATCGTTGATCAATGAATCATGCCTTGAGAACTTTGAGTTTAATGTTTGCCATCACAAGCTTTTCCTTGGTGTCCTTATGATGCTTAAACTTGGCCTCTTACAATAAGTATGAGTTGGCCACCTATTTCTTGAGCTTCGACCACAGTTGTCTAGTAGTCAACATGACTAGATTTGCATAATAGAGAATTGCAAGCTTCACGTACTCTATCATCTCCTCAATCTGCAACTCCTTCATGTGGATTCTCACTTTGTTGTAGGTGTCTATCCCATCAACGATGAGTTGCCATGAGTCTTTTCCTTGTTGGAGTTGCTAAAGGGTTTCATTCACATTTGCCTTCACCAATTGGATGTGTTTTTCATTTACTTCCTTTTATAGACCAACTTGTTCTCTACAATGGTCCTTGACTCTCTCAAATTTGAGAGCCTTTGATTTCTAGGTGGCTACCTTGATCGTAGTTTTTTGGTGAAAGGCATGGACTACCTCCATGGAGAGAGTTCTATTTTCTACTATTAATCTCCTTAATTTAGTGTTTGTGCTACTAGGTGCTCTTGTTATTGATAGATGAAATCAATTAATTGTTGCTTGTGCACATCAACATTTTGCAAGTTATGATTTTCTACAATAAATTGTACATTCTCCTAGCAGGTCTGATCTAAGGCCTTTTGTATCTTGTGTTGTGTGGTCTTTGCCAAGGATTGATACAAAATTTCCTTCTTCATTACACCCTCAACCCCTTTGATTTTGGTATGAAGTTATTTCATAGCTTCATCTCTTGTTAGTGTCAAGTTGAGAAATGTAGGATTGACAATCTAGGCTCTTAATTTGACAACTTCCATAGTCAAGTGCTCATTTAGTTCTAGCAGCTCTGACTAGGTTGCAATGATGTTGTCTGAAAGGTCAAAGACATTTGAAAGTAGTTGCTTGGTTCTTACCAGTCGTTCCAATAGTTCTTCATGCTACATTGCGTTTATTTTGCTACTTGTGGTTCCTATGGATGTCTGCATATCTTTTAGTACAATGATGTCTAGTGTAGATGCTGCAAGTGCTTTGAGAGTTTTGGCAATTCGATCAGTGATTACTTCTGCTATAGTCTCCTACCCTTGGTGTTGCATCGCCAAAACTATTGCCCCATCACCCTCCTCCAAGCATACCAAGAAGGTTGTAGCATTCTTAGATATTTCTAGGAGTGGATATTATTCTATGAAAGATACTATGACCTCTCTGGTGCTCGAATTTAACCTCATAGGAAACTGTGTTCTTTGGACCTAGAAGACGAATCCACCTCCACCTATGAAATTGACTGTTTAGGCCACCTCATTAAGATGACTCATTACTAGTCTATATATGGATGGTTCCCCATCACTCATGCCTATTTGTTGCTCTTGTTCACTCAAGAGCCATTTGTTGGCGACCGTTTGGGACGCAACCACCAACGAGTGTCCTCGAACAAGATTTAGGTGCTTGCTGGTCTTTGGCAACACCAAGGCCCAGATACCTCCAAATAGACTCAGTAGTTACTGTGAGTATGTGTGTGTGCTATTTCGGTATGCAGTTGTGAAAAATGAAATGATTGCGTTGTCTGTAAACTACAAATGACTTATCTTAGAGAGATTCAGCCAACTTTGCCAAGTACTGTGAGTTGTTGAGAGTTCCTATTTTGTTCAACTTCCTAGTCTACGCGGTCCTTATAATACCTACTTGTAACAAATAAAATTTTGCAAAAACCTTTGAGCACAACTTCGCGAATCTACTTCTAATTTTCCCCAGAGAAAGAGATAGTTCCACAAGAAAACTAGAAATAGAGCAAGATTCAATGGAAAATAGACAGAAAAGAAAGCATATTTGTGTAAACCTCAAATATTTAAACAAGGTAAAATGACACGAGTAAACACTTCACAATAAAGCTATCCCAAATTCAATATCTACGAATTTTTCAAACTTCCAAGGCTCAAACAAGCAATTTCTTCAAGGCAATCCTACTATGCTACCAAAAAATTGTTGTGTAAACCATCACATACGAGACTCTATTTTGGCTAGATAATGGATGTCAACAATTGCATTCAATAGAACCTTCAAAAGACTTAACAATTTCTGATTGAAATACCATGGAGATTCACTTTAAAGATAAAATAAAGCTATTCTAGTCCCATCAAAATACCAAAGATTTTCTGAACCCTCTTGACTACTGAATTATTCAACGACATGACTACAAGTAGAGGCTCTCTTCCAACGATCTCAATAGTGGTTCTTATACGTTGCACAATAATAAAATTCAGTACTAAAATGTTCTTAAGGCTTTCAAACACAAGTGTTTCTATGGAAAAATTTTAATAGAAACTTTCAATCATGCAACAAGAACAATAAGAGCAATCTAAAAATCCAAAAATTACTTGCCAAGGATGATACTATCTAAACCACTAGCTAAACAATTTAAACAAAATAAAAAATGAAAAACATAACTCACAGGACTATGAAAAAGAGGCTGAAATATTTTCTTTAGCAAGTCATCTTACAAGTAATCTTTCACACTTTCTTCTTTACAAATGCTCTTCTCCCAAGACCTAAAGTGTGTTTCCAAGTGAGAGCCCCAAGTGCTAGCTAGTAGCCTTCCAAAGTGTGATATCAATGTCTTCTCAAAAGTGTCTTCCCTCATCTTCTTCTTATCCTTGAAGCCTTTTTATAGGATTCAAAAGGTAGTTACAAACTCTAAAATATCTTAGCTAACTTCTCTCCCAAGTAAGGAAGTTACAACTTACCCAACTAGTTAGGAGATATTTCTTACAATTTAGTTAGGAAGTTATACATAAAGTTAGGAGGAATTTATGCTAACATTAATATTTGTAAATATTACAAATACTTTATGGGTAATACAATAATTTTTTAAAAGTAAATTTAAGAGCTCAAAATTATGAGAGCTTCATTTACTTAGATTAAATTAATGGTAAGTCTTCAACCAGGGCTTCTTAGTGTATGTGAAATTGCTGAATTAATCACCAGACCATTTAGAATTTTATTTTTGTAACGATGAATAAAACTGCAACTCTGATTTATCAGCATCGGCCCAAAATATCTCCTGACACCTGTCTTAGTGTGCCTTTGTGTTTTTGTTGCCACATTCAGTGGACTGGTATGGCGATAACAAATGCATTAGCGTCAGGCACAGCTCCTATTTCGGATTGCAGGTTCCAAGAGTGAACGACATTTGTGATTACCGCCTGAAATTTTTTTTGAAATGCGTTCCTAGGGAAAGCTCAAGCCTGCTTGGAGAGGTCGTAGCTGAAGAATAACTGCAACAAAGTATTGTAAGTCATCGCGGTGGGTTGGATTCATGGTGGATTATTTTCTAGAAAACGTTCTAAGCCATGGAAGGCTCCTTTTTGAGACAATGGTCATAGGCAAGGGTATGGTAAGTTGAGAACTGGCCCTACAACTACTAGAAAATCCTCTGTGTAGTGCACAACTTGCGGGCCTTACAGAGAACGTCCGTGACAATGTTGAAGGCATGCAGATCTGAAACAGCATATCAGTGGTGAAAACCTGAAACTGAAGGTGTTGTTGCTTGAATTAAAGAACTGCCATCACGAAGCTCTGATGAGCAGAAACAACCATGCGAGCTCCTCCCATTGCAGGAAAGTTTTACGACGAGGGTTTGGGCCGTTGCGCTGATCGGAATCCGTGCTGTTTCTTCCAGCAAGTTGAAAAGGCGCAGCAATTGTGGGGCCGTCATTCCAGAGAGATTTTATGGCTTTTCCTGCTGTTAATGAGCTTCTTCTTTTGTTCTTGAGCATCACTTCATTTTTTTCTCTTCTTCCTCTGCTTTTTGTTGCAGATCGGCACCTACAGCAGTTTTACGTGTCTGAACCAGGGTTGCAATTAGAATTTAAGTTAGAATGCATTTCCAATGGAGAAAATTCAGAATGCAGGCTTGCATCGTTATTGATTTACGAAATGATCTCTGTGTTTTATTATTCTTTGACACTCTAGTTTCAATGTTTCCACTTCACCCTTCAGAGATTGCAACTCGCATCTTTCTCCATTTCCTTGACTCTCACCCTTTGTATCCTTTGAAGCTCTGCCTCAAATTTTTTTTTGCTATTTTCAATTAACTATTCCTCCAAACCTTATCACCACCTCTTTGAAAGACTAAAAAGGTGTTGTGGTATTTATTTCACCTTTGTTTAAAATCACAGTATATCTTTTTTAAAAATATATTTTTTTGGACTATTATGTGTAGCAACTAATTTAACATGATTGTTCCTAGTATTCATTATTTTCCACACCAATATGTCATTTTGGGTTACCCCTAGATCCCATACCAATGGTATGAAATAACACATTTACACTCTCCCACTCTTACAATAATTTTTAAGATGAGTCTTACTGTTCCATGAAATGGCCAAATGTGCCAACATTTCTACCCCCTTAAAAGCTCAAAGAAACTTGTGCAACCTCATTTCAAAACTAAAACATACTGAAATTTTCATTGAAGTTTTACAGCTGAATAGAAATCTTTTTTAAGGAAAATTCCCATTTAACATAAGGTGTGATGGGACAAAAACCTCATTACTATGAAAAATAACAAAATGTATATTATCAAGTCCTTCATGGACTATTCTTGGGATGGAAACTAAATTGTGAGGGTTACCCTAGTGGGAATCCTCATCTCTCTAACTGTTTCATAGGAAATTTCTGATATGATGAAGGTGGTTCCGTTGTTCTCTAGCTTTGTGGAGCTCTCACCTTGATCTACTGGAGCTTTCTCTTCAGCACTTTTCTCATTTTCTTTTTCAAATGAGATCTTTGTTCTTCTCCATTAGGTCCTTCATTTTCCTCTCGGGAGACAAAAGCTTCTTCCCATCCTCATGATGACTCTTCATTGGTTGGTTGTTCTTCTCCTTTTTCTTCTTCTTTGGAGCCATCTTGATATTGCCCCCAAAGATTGGACTCTATCTCCAAACCTCTAGTGAGAAAAGAAAATTCATCAGACAACCAAGCCATAAAAGGACACTTTTTTGGAGCTCCACAAGATCTAGTCTTTAGGTAAGCCTTCAATACATGCTCAGGGAAACATCCCATCACATATGGAATAAAATGCTTTCTCATTGCTCTCTCAAACTCCATTAGCTCTCTCTAACTTTCACTACTCAATTTGAATTGAAAGATGAAGAAATCCTAGGCAATCTAACCCTCTTTTTATAGGTGCTAAAAATTTGAAATCCCTCCCAAGTGTCTTCAACCAAGTTTCCTTCTTTTTAGGCATTCTAACCATTTGTCATAATCCTCACCAAGTAGTGGATGAATCACCTTCTCCACTTGTCACACTTGTAGAATTCCACTTGTTTCACTGGTAGGCTTCCACTTGCCTCATTTTAAGGAAAGCTATTTTCTAATTTAAATAAAGCATAATTAAACATATTAATTGATACTATATTCCTAATAATATTTAGCTAATAATATATACATATATTATGTTGTGTAAGGACATTTTCAAGCTGTATGCAATTGTCCCAAATAATGTTTTATATGCAAAACATTATATGGAAATTGCAATTCTATGCCATCCAAAGTTGATAATTTGTAAGTATCTTCAGACAATTACTTTGTAATTTAAAAAGGACCAATCCATGTTGGTGTAAACTTATTCGGTTTCTTCATATTCCATAACAGGACTAGGTCTCCTATCTTGAANATCAATTTCTTGCAACTTTGTAACTTTATAAGCCATTTTCCTCTTTTCAATCCAATCTCATTTTGAGATAGGAATCACTTGACTGCAGGTTCAATTAGCATAATGTGGACTAATGAACTTTTCAAATAATATTTAAAATGCTGAAGTGCTTTAATAACTACAAATGCTTGTTTCTCTAGGTCTGAATAATTTAATTCTGAACCTTTCAACTGATATCCAAAAAATCCAATGGGTTCATCTTGACCTTCATTATCCTTTTGTGTTAAAATAGCAGCAATAGAATCATTTGAAGCAAAAGAGGATAACCACAAATCTTCTTTAAGTCTAGGCTTTACCAAGTATGGAGCCTCTTGTATAGCCTTTTTAATATCTAATAAATCTCTCTATGATTCTGGTGTTTTCTCTACTTGGACATCCTTTTTTAGCAGATGCATCAAAGGCTTGGTAATTTCAGTAAACCCAAGGATGAACTTTTTCACAAATTTTATCTTCCCAAGGAAAGATCTAAGAGATTTTTTACTTGTGGAATGCTCAATATTCTGTACTGCTTGGATTCGAGAATTATCTATGGCAATTCCTTCTTGACATATCACATGGCCTAATAAACTTCCCAATTTGACCCCAAAGATACACTTCTTAGGATTTAATGAAATACCAAACTGACGACATCTATCAAAAACTTGTTTGATATGATTAATATGATCTTCTTTTTTCTTTGAGAATATTGTAATATCATCCAAATAAACCATCAAGAATTTGCCTAATAAATCCTTGAATGCTAAATCCATTGCTCTTTGAAAAGTAGCTCCGGCATTTGACAATCCAAATGGCATTCTTTGGTAAACGAAAGTTCACCATTTGGTGACAAATGTTGTTTTGAATCTATCATTCTTATCTACCACGATTTGATTATAACCTGAGAAACCATCTAGGAAGGAATATACTTGACAACCTGAGACTTTAATAAACATTTCATCAATTCTTGGTAGTGGATACTTATCCTTTTTTAAAGCATCATTTAGATTTCTAAAGTCTACACAGAGCCTTATATCACCATTTTTCTTTCTCACTGTGACAAGGTTAGCAAGCCATGTTGAATATCGTACTGGATATATGATTTGTGCTTGCAACAACTTCTTGATTTCAGCTTCCATAGCTGGTTCAAATGATGGATTAAATTTCCTTTATTTTTGCTTGACTATTTTGCAACCTTCTATTAAAGGGATCTTATGTGTCATCACATCTTGCCTAAAAGATTTAAAATCATCATAAGACTAAGAAAAATTGTCCAAATTATTTCTTAGACATGATAACAAGTTTTGCTTGAAACTAGAATCTCTTTCCTTTGTAACATTCAATATCTTTGGCATCTTGTCTAATCCAAAATTCACTACCTCAAAAGCTTGACTATCTAGGTTTTGTATATCCTTTCCAGTAAGTAAATTTTTCTTGAACTCATGTTCCAAATCAATCATCCTTTTTGGAATGAAATTAGCTTTGGAATTTGATGACGTTTTAGGTATCACTTGACCCTCAAATTCTTGTTTATTTTTCATAAATCTTAGTACTTGATCATCGTCTTCAAATACTTGTAAATGTATTATATTATCTGGTACTGATGGCTGATGTTCTTCTTCAATCATGATATCTTTGTATCTTTCTATTATTTGCATATCCAATGTTGAAGCCGCCTTTGCCAAATTATCTGCTATAAGATTCTCTGCTCTATTTATATGCTCTATTCGGCAATGTCGAAACTGATCTAACATCTTACAAGCAAGTTGCTTATAAAGTCTTAAGAATGAACTCTTTACTACACAGTTATCCTTTACTTATTCACAAACTAATCTTGAGTCTCCTTTTATAGTGATTACTTTGATCTTTTTGTCTAGAGCTATTCTCATACCAATACATAAAGCTTCATACTCAGCTTTGTTGTTAGTACAAGGGAAAGATAGATGAATTGCTTTGAGAATCTTAGGTGAATCATTCTTTAATATAACTATACAGGCTCCTGCACCCTTTGAATTACAAGAATCATCAAAGTATAACTCCCATTTATCCTCTTGCTTTGACTGTTCTTTTTCAGGACTATAACTTTCTTGGAGTGTACAAATTTTGTTTTCAACACCTCCTTTTTCAACCATTTTACTTTTTCCATTTGAAGTAATATTATCTATCATCAAAGGTTTGCTATAGATATATATTTGATTTGGTTCTCCTTTCCAAGGTAGCCACATGTGAAAATAATTTGTTGATATGTAACTTGAGAAATTCTTACTCCAACTTCTACTCAATAAGAGACTATGCGAATCTGGTATATCTGCCACTTGAATAGTTACTCTACTTCTGACACGGGGTTCAGAAGCAATTTCCAATTGAACATTTGTTAATTGACCCACAATCTTCACTCTACTTTTATCCACTTGAACAATCTTTTTATTTGATTTTTCAGGAATCAAACTAAGTTTCTTACATATAGACAATGGCATTATAGTAGACGTAGCTCCAGAATCAACCAAGCAATTGTGTAAGTATTTATCCTTTAATTTCATTGTCAAAAGAAAAGGAGGAGCTTCCTTATCATACGAGGTCTTTAATTTCTCATCATTATGAGACACATAACTTAACTCTGATTCTCTAACTCTCCTTTTACCTTTAATGAACTCTAAAGCCTTTCTTTGCTGATCTCCTATTTGAAGCAACTGATAAAAGCTAATATTGGCCTTGACATGTTTAAGGTCTTCAATCAAATCATACTCTCCATCACCAATAAAGCTTGGTCTCTTTATCCATTTATTAAAAGACTGATTTGGAGTGCTTTGCTCCACTTGATTGTCTTTACCTTTATTCTTATCTCTTCTATTTGGCTCAAAAGCTTTTCTCTTAGTAGATGGATCAGTAATAACATTTGGGGGTCTAGAAGTAGTTAATCTTTCTTTTGATCGAAGATTATATCCATTTTCCTCATTGTTATTGCATTCTTCATCTGAAGACATATCTTCTTCAGAACTTGATAGAGAAGAAGTATCACTAGATCCATTGCTAGAAGATTTACTTGCATAATGAGCACTAGATAACTCATTATCAGATTCAATATCGAGAAAGTTTGACATAATAAGGTCACTTTCATCCTCATCTTCTGCTAACTTAGTTTCTTGATGTTTATGCTTTGTACTTTTTCTTTCTTCCTTGATATTAACTCTTGCTAAGGCTTTTTCAAGCTTCACTATTTTGTTAGACATATCTCTCATTAATTGTCCTTTTTCAGATTCTACTCTTTCATATTCTTTCTCTTTCTTAACATGAGGTGGACCTGGTAAAGCTTTAAATTGAGCAAAATCTTGCATAGAAATCATAACTCTTTTTTCTCTTATTTGAATTGCGATATTTTCTTTAGGATTCAACTGTTTTTCTAACTGTATAGCTTCACTAAAGTAGTCATTTAGCGTAGTTAAGTTTTGAGTTCTCCTTAGCCAAATTGAAATGTTGGGGTTGACAGCCTTAAGATAAGTTTCCTCAAGCATTTCTTCTGATGGCCTATATTGTCTTTGAAAGAGTCCACAAATTCTTTGAAACTTGATGTTAAAATCTCTAATTGACTCTTTAACTCCTTGCTTAGCTTGTATTAGCCCACAGTATAGTTGTTGTAATACTATTACTTTGTAAGTTCGAATACCAAATCTGAGCCATATCCTTTAAATTTGATACAAACAACCTACAAGCTTGATCTTGATGTTGAATATTTGCATGAGCTAAAGCTAACTCAAACATGTGAATATATTCTTTAGCTAAATAAGCGTTTCCAAGAATGAAAGGCTTAGGAAAATATTTGTAAACTACCTTAGGAATATCATTGTAATTTTGAAATCCTAATAGTGTAACTCCTTGCCAAGGATTTGCCATCCTATTCCTTGGAATAGTTGAACTCTTAAACTTTCTAGGTCTTCTCTTACGAATCGATAAACCAGATATAATGGGTGATCTTATTGATCTTCTAGTTTTCACTCCACTACTTGTTCCCAATTTAAAATCTTTCTTTTGTTCTTCTTCTGATGAAAAATCAGTCTTAGAATCTAGAATATCTTTTGAAACTTTCAAATTTTCCAAACTATCAATCTTCTTGGTCATGAACTGAAAATAGTATCTAATTTCTTAAGCCTTTATAGTAACAAAGAATTTTTGATGTGCTAAAATTATAAGGCTTATGAACTTAGAGGTTGAATTTTCATCCCTTCTTCTAGCGCCAAAAGAACTGTTGGTGACCATTTGGGATGCGACCGCCAACGAGTGTCCCTGAACAAGATTTAGGTGCTTGCTAGTCTCTGGCAACACCAAGGCCCAGATACCTCTAAATAGACTCAGTAGTTAATGTGAGTATGTGNAATTCGATGGAAAATAGAAAGAAAAGAAAGTAGATTTGTGTAGACCTCAAATATTTAAACAAGGTAAAATGACACGAGTAAACACTTTGCAATAAAGCTATCCCAAATTCAATATCTATGAATTGTTCAAACTTCCAAGGCTCAAACAAACAATTTCTTCAAGGCAATCCTACTATGCTACCAAAAAATTGCTGCGTACACCATCACGTACGAGACTCTATTTTGGCTAGATAATGGACGTCAACAATTGCATTCAACAGAACCTTCAAAAGACTTAACAATTTCTGATTGAAATACCACGGAGATTCACTTTAAAGATAAAATAAAGCTATTCTAGTCCCATCAAAATACCAAAGATTTTCTAAACCCTCTTGACTACTGAATCATTCAACGGCATGACAACAAGCAGAGGCTCTCTTACAACGATCTCAATAGTGGTTCTTATACTTTGCACAATAATAAAATTCACTACTAAAATGCTCTTAAGGCTTTCAAACACAAGTGCTTCTATGGAAAAATTTTAATAGAACCTTTCAATCGTGCAACAAGAACAATAAGAGCAATCTAAAAATCCAAAAACTACTTGCCAAGGATGATACTATCTAAACCACTAGTTAAACAATTTAAACAAAATAAAAAATAAAAAACATAACTCACAGGACTATGACAAAGAGGCTGAAATCTTTTCTTTAGTAAGTCATCTTACAAGCAATCTTTCACACTTTCTTCTTTACAAATGCTCTTCTCCCAAGACCCAAAGTGTGTTTCCAAGTGAGAGCCCCAAGTGCTAGCTAGTAGCCTTCCAAAGTGTGATATCAATGTCTTCTCAAAAGTGTCTTCCCTCCTTTTCTTCTTACCCTTGAAGCCTTTTTATAGGATTCAAAAGATAGTTACAAACTCTAAAATATCTTAGCTAACTTCTCTCCCAAGTAAGGAAGTTACAACTTACCCAACTAATTAGGAGATATTTCCTACCAATTTAGTTAGGAAGTTATACATAAAGTTAGGAGGAATTTATGCTAACATTAATATTTGTAAATATTACAAATACTTTATGGGTAATACAATAATTTTTTAAAAGTAAATTTAAGAGCTAAAAATTATGAGAGCTTCATTTACTTAGATTAAATTAATGGTAAGTCTTCAACCAAGGCTTCTTACTATTAGCGTATGTGAAATTGCTGAATTAATCACTAGACCATTTAAAATTTTATTTTTGTAGCGATGAATAAAACCGCAACTCTGATTTATTGGCATCGGCCCAGAATATCTCCTAACACCTGTCTTAGTGTGCCTTTGTGTCTTTGTTGCCACGTTCAGTGGACTGGTATGGCGATAACGAATGCATTGGCGTTGGGCATGGCTCCTATTTCGGATTGTAGGTTCCAGGAGAGAACAACATTTGTGATTACTACCTAAAATTTTTTTTGAAATGCATTCCTAGGGAAAGCCCAGGCCTACTTGGCGAGGTCGCAGCCGAAGAATCCCTACAATAAAGTATTGTAAGTCACAGTGGTGGGTTGGATTCGTGGCGGATTATTTCCCAGAAAATGTTCTGAGCCATGGAAGGCTTCTTTTTAAGACACCGGTCATAGGTAAGTGTATGGTAAGTTGAGAAATGGCCCTGCAATTGCCAAAAATCCTCTATGCAGTGCGCACCTTGTGGGCCTTATAGAGAACGTTCGTGACGGCGTTGAAGGCGTGCAGATACGAAACAACATATCAGTGGTGAAAACCTGAAACTAAAGGTGTCATTGCTTGAATTAAAGAATTTCCACTGTGAAGCTTTGATGAGTGGCAACAACCATGGGAGCTCCTCTCGTTGCGGGAAAGTTTTACAATGAGGGTTTGGGTCGTTGCGTTGACCAGAATCCATGCTATTTCTTCCAGCAAGTTGAAAAGGGGCAACAACCGCGGGGCCGTCGTTCCAGAGAAATTCTATGGCTTTTTCCACTGTTAACGAGCTTCTACTTCTGTTCTTGAGCATCACTTAATTTTTTTGTTTGCTTCCTGAAACACCACAAAAGTCTTTAAGTGTTGTGCCAGCGTTCATGCCCAGCATCTACGCCCAGCATTCACGCCCAGCATCTACGCCCAGCGTTCACGCCCAGCGTCTACGCTCAGCGTTCACGCCCAGCGTCTACGCCCAGCACTCCAGCATACATGCCCCGGTACGGCAGAGGCACACGCTCGACGACAGGATTTCCAATGGCAACATGAAGATTACACCCAAGAGTAAGGATTGAAGCAAGTGGACATCCTTCGACATATACGCCAGCGTATACGCCCAACATTCACCAGCGTGTACGCTCGGCGTATACGCCCAGCGTGTACGCTCGGCGTATACGCCGGCCTGTTGTATAATGTATACGCCTGGCGTATATCATGTTTCTAAATTGTAACGCCCGGTCTATACACCACGTGTCTCCCCGTCCGCTTTTCCCGGTAACCCTACCCCTATAAATAGCCCAGTTTTCCACATTTACTGCCCCGGCAGAAATTTATCAGAGCCAGCCCAGAGCAATTACGCTACACCCCCTCTACTCTTACGCTTACGCTGGACACCCTGCATGCTGCACGCTGCACGTTGAGCACAGTCCGCGCTTCGCCTACCGTGTCCGCCAGCTGCATCCTTCCGTTCACCGGGGCTTTACGTCCGCCTTGTGTCCCCACACAACTGCGTTAGACCGGTGTACAAAACTTTAATTCCATAATCTATTGTTTACACTTACTGCAAGTTCTTTTACAGTTTTACATTAATTTGGCCCGCGCTTTGTTTACGCCTGTTCACGTTCGCGCTCTGCGCTCGGTTCGTGCCTGAAGACGACCACTGTTTACGCTCGCTGTGAGTTCTTTTTTAGTTTTACGTCAATTTGGCCCAACCTTCGTTCACGCCCGCTTGCATTTTCGCTCCGTCTCCGTTCGTATACGCCCACTGTTCACCCCGTCTGCCTGCTTACGCCCTACATCCATTCACTGTTTACGCTGTCACGCCCGTACGCTCACGCTGTGTTCATTTCTATTTACGTTGTTCATGCCCCATTCCATTTACGCCCGTTGTATTTACGCCGTGCACGCCTGATTCATTGCTTACGCCCTGTTTACGTATAACCCGACGTATAACGCTTCGGCGGCGCTCGGGGAAGTCCTTGTTTAATCCGCGTACGGACCATCTAAGGCACTCTGCCTTCGTCCTTTCCAGCTTGCCCTCAAGCGGAGGCAGGGTCGACTGTGCTTGTCCGCAACTCTTTCGGTGTTCGTTACATTCCAGCCTTGCACCGACGATTTCGGTTGGCACAGTTTTTGGCGCTAGAAGGAGGGCCCTTCGCTAAACAGGCTGATCAGCGTCCTCGCTGCCGTTTTTTAAACCAGACTCAGCGTCTACGCTGTCGACTCTAGTGTTTACGCTACATAAACCCTAGCGTATACGCTACACGCTTACGCCAGCGTCTACGCTACATACTTGGCGTACACGATACACGCTTATGCTAATGTCTACGCCGCATACTTAGCGTACACGCTACACGCTTACGCCAGCGTTTACGCTGCAAACCCCAGCGTACATGCTACACGCTTACGCCAGCGTTTACGCTGCAGACAAA
>MNCI01031808.1:112538-202559 GCA_015680685.1 Gnetum montanum
TGAAACACCACAAAAGTCTTTAAGTGTTGTGCCAGCGTTCATGCCCAGCATCTACGCCTAGCGTTCACGCCCAGCGTCTACGCCCAGCACTCCAGCGTACACGCCCCAGTACGGCAGAGGCACACGCTCGACGACAGGATTTCCAATGGCAACATGAAGATTACACCCAAGAGCAAGGATTGAAGCAAGTGGACATCCTTCGGCGTATACGCCCAACATTCACCAGCGTATACGCCCAGCGTGTACGCTCGGCGTATACGCCCAGCGTATACGTCGGCCTGTTGTATAATGTATACGCCTGGCATATATCATGTTTCTAAATTGTAACGCCCGGTCTATACGCCACGTGTCTCCCCGTCCGCTTTTCCCGGTAACCCTACCCCTATAAATAGCCCAGTTTTCCACATTTACTGCCTCAGCAGAAATTTATCAGAGCCAGCCCAGAGCAATTACGCTGCACCCCCTCTACTCTTACGCTTACGCTGGACGCCCTGCATGCTGCACGCTGCACGCTGAGCATAGTCCGCGCTTCGCCTACCGTGTCCGCCAGCTGCATCCTTCCGTTCACCGGGGCTTTACGTCCTCCTTGTGTCCCCACAAAACTGCGTTATACCGGTGCACAAAACTTTAATTCCATAATCTATTGTTTACACTTGCTGCAAGTTCTTTTACAGTTTTACGTTAATTTGGCCCACGCTTTGTTTACGCCTGTTCACGTTCGCGCTCCGCGCTCGGTTCGTGCTCGAAGACGACCACTGTTTACGCCAATAAAATGATTGATTACAAAAACTTTTTAAGGAAAAGAAGTTAACAATTGCACCAAAAAGAAATGCCAATGGATCCTCCCCAAAGTAGGCTCGTACTTTTTATGCCCTGACAAACCCACAAACCAAAGAGTCCGTAGGCTCTAGGAATGTCATTTGGAAGTAAGAGTGAAAAACTTACCCACAAGAATTCACCAAAGAAAAAATGCATCAATCCAGAACAAACTAATGATAAAATCAACAATGAGGTGGAAAATGGAAAGAAAGATGGAGAGGAGAGAATGGAATGGAATTCCAAGAATAAGGTTGTGTAAAGACCCTTGTATATTTTATGGTTAATGTGACTGAGTAGAAGTTATTCCAAATCTAGACTCAAACAAACCACATCTAGTGATCTCACATCAACACACTTGACCAATCCATCCACTTGAAGCAACAAGAATGCTTCCACAAAGAGTCACCACCATTCTGAGGAGAGCGAGATGGAAAAGTAGAAAGCAAGAAAGGGCCTTAGTTAGAGGGAACCTTTAGGCATGGGTAACATGTCTTTCTAGTTCCATAACCAGTGCTTGTAACCCTTATTACTTTATTATGTCTAATGGGTGTGCTTTGAATTCTCACTCTTTTTTTCTCTTTTTTTTTTACGTGAGAACCACACCATGCAAAGACTTTGTAGCCATATTGCTTTGTTATGTCTAAGGGGTATGCTTTGAATTCTCACTTTTCTCCTTTTTTTTGTATTTATGCATGAAAATCAAATCATGCAAAGACTTATTTTTATTTACTTGGCTTCTTGATTTTTGAACAATTTCAGAATGGTGAAAACCCCAAGAAAAAGCATCCAAGCACCCAAGAGAATGGCTAGCACAAATGCATCAAATCGCCTTGAAGTCACACCCTTTTCATCCTTTAAGTCTTTCCTTGGTTTGAAAAATACCTAGTTACCAATTCATTAATAAATTTACTTAGAAAAAAGGGATTGTATAGTTCCAAGACAAACAAGACCATAGAGTTGTATGGATGAGTGGATAGTGTGGACTCATTGCCTATTTTACCAAAAGAACCATACCTTAATATCATCATTGTAATTCAAAGGTAAAAACCAAACATTAGCAATCAATATGATATAATTCAATCCACCATCATGAGCACTTATTAGATGACAAATAAAATTAAATCAAGCAAATAAAGAAACAACAAAAACATGAATGATGGTATAAAACAGAAATAAGAAAAGTTGAAAGAATGTGTAAAACAAAAATTTAAAAAGAACTAAGGGCCTAGAATGGTTAGCATAGGTGGCGATCTCCCCCACGACTAAGTTGGAAGGAGGAGATCTGAAATAGTGAGCAAGGTTATTGGAAGATGCTTAGAACTAGTCGTTGAAATATTGTAGGGGCATTGCATAAGCCAAATGACATTTGTTTGTATGCAAATGTTCCCCAAGGACTGGTGAATGTGATCTTAGCTTGGTCTTCTAGGGCTATTTGTATTTGATTATATCCACTATATCCATCCAGAAAACTATAGTAGTGATGCTCTACGATGGTGTCTAAGACTTGGTCAACAAATGGCAACGGAAAGTGATCTTTAAATGTTGCCATATTCAGTAGCCTAAAATCTATGCACACCATCCATTTGCCTTCTTTTTTAGGCATAATAACTAAGTGGTTAAACCATTCACTATCAGCAATGGGGTATATGAACCCAACCTTGAGAAGCTATTTGATTTCTTCCTTGACTACTTGCTTCAGCTTTGGGTTCAAATGCCTCTGTGGTTGTCTTCGAGGCTTCATGGAGGGGTTGGTGTAAATCCTATGTTGGCATATCCTAGGATCTATTCTAGTTAATTTAGGATATAACCATGTGACGTCTTTTGACCATCTATTGATTACCTTTAGTAATTCTTCTTTCTGTTGAGTAAGCTTAGCATTGATAATTATTGGTTTTCCATTTTTAAGGAATGTGTATTCCATACCTGTGGGCAATGGTTTCAACTTGAGGGGCTCTTGCTTAAATTTCTCAAGGATTTCCAACTTCCCCTAATTGATATTTTCAAGGTTAAGACTTGGAAGTTGGTGGTAGACTTGCTCTAATGTGTCTATGCTATCGATGTAACAACAAATCAAACCCTCAGTTGGTTCCATGCATATGAGTGAACTGCTTTCTTGACTAGCTATCAACCACTAGGTGCCTTCCTATTGTGTGGTTGTTGCATACACGCATCTTTGTATGTTGATCACTTGTGCACACTAATTGCATGTAGGAAATGTTAAACTTTGCACAAACCATGACCTTTGCATGCAATTACACCCTATGTCACTATACGTGATGTACAAAATTTTCTTCTTCTTGATCTTTCTGAATGTATTTTCCTTTGATATTTCTAAGAAAAGATTGTGGATTCCTAGGCATGCATCGATGGTGTTTAGCCATGCTCTTCCCATTATGATTGGGAAGTCCACCTTACTATTGTTTACCTAAATCACTAGGAAGTCAGCTAGATATGACCACCCATAAATAGTGGTAATAATGTCTTTCACTAGTCCTAATGGGATAGTGATGGACTGGCCAACCAACTCTAAATGGATGTTGCTCTTTTTTAATGAAGGCAGGTTACAGGCCTTGTACATTTCTTGAGAAATCAAGTTGACACTAGAACCTAAATCGAAAAGAGTCTTGCATAGCACATTTCTAGTGATTTGTAAGTATATCAGAGGACTCCCAGGTTTAGAGAATTTTTTGGAAAGGTGGCCAACTGTGATCCAATCAGTGATGACATCTGTTAGCATGACCGTATGTGTTGAGTGCGATGGTTGAGTTAAAGGAGGCTTCGAAGTTTTGATTGATACTAAGGCATCTAAGGAATCAATTGCTTGTGATTGCAAGGGCTTGGTTGGTTTGTTGGTTCTAAAGAAAGGTATTTTCTTCATGTGGTTGTTGGAACCAACAGTAGGTTGAGAGTTAATAGCCCTTCTAACATTACGTTGTTGTAATTGGGTAGGGATTTCACCCTGCATAACTAGAGTAGGTGGTAGTGGAGCTATTGGTGGAAGAGATGTGGCTGGATGAGAAGGATGATATGCTTGCAAAATATTGCCTCTAGAAGAGGGAGTCCCATAATATTCGTGGGCTTGGTAGTGAGGTTGAGAAGTTTTGTGACCAATAGACTCATGTGGGAAGATTGGTTGCTACACGTAATATCCATATGGGTTAGGTTGCTGGTAAGGATATTGTTGCCTTAATTGTGGTATTCCCCATGATTGTGGGTGCTGCCACTGTTGATATTGCTCAATCAGTTGTGGTGGAGTTCCACTAGGATAATATGTTAAGGGTTGGTAGAACTATCTTAGGTTACCTTGAGGGTAAGGTAACCTTCAAGGTGCTTGCCATTTGTTCAATCGTGGGTTGAGTGCATACACCCCAGACTCTTGCAGATGTGAGATTAGAGGGCAACACCCCTTATAATGATCATATTAACATATTTTACATCCACTATCATTGTATGTTTCTGACTCCACGATCTCTTCAATGATGGAAACTTTGCCCTTACCCTTGCTATGTGCATGTTTAGCCTCTCTCTTTTTTCTTTTTTGGTGATCACTACCTTGCTCTCTAGAATCCTCTACTATTTTAAGAATAGTTTAAAATCTATTATCTAGGGAATTCCACATTTGGTCTACCTTTGCTGAAACTTTTGATATCATCTTTTGGATAGGCAAATTTTTCCTATTCACCATCTCTTTGAGTGGTGACTCTTCTTCATCCTCATAAAATCTTACTCCCCTCTTCTGAAGGGAAGGATATCGGTTATACTCTTTCACACTTTCTCTCCTCCGTAGCTCACCTTCTTCCTTAACAACTTGCTCTAATAGCCTTTGAATTTGATGGGACCTAAGCTCGAATAGTCTTCCTTGGGCATAAGTCCCAAGGGTTCTTCTCATTTCATGCCTAAGCCCATCTACGAGATGGCACAATTGATCCCTTTGTGAATAACCATGGCTAGGACAATGATGTAACGGTGCATAGTATCAGCCCATGGTAGCATCCAAGGGTTCATCTCCTCCTTGGTTTTAGCCTATTATCAGATGTCTTTAACTATCTTTGGTTGCATGTAATTCCTTGGATGACCCTTATCTTTTTTGGGTCTACCTTAATCCCTTGTTGCAAAATTTGGTGTCCTAGTACTATGCCTTCTTAGACCATTAAATGGATTTTCTACCAATTTATCCTAAGGGTTGTTTTAACACATATTTTTAGTACTTTCTCAAGGCAATCTAGGACTTTCTCAAATGTATCCCCATAAGTAGATAAGTCATCCATATAGACTTATACCCTACTACCAATCTATTATTAAAAAATGCTAAGGACCAAGCATTGAAATGTTGTAGGGGCATTGCATAGACCAAATGGCATCTTGCAATATGTAAAAGTCCCTAGGGACTCATGAATGTTTTCTTAGCCTAATCATCTGGTGCAATTTGGATTTGGTTATAGCCATTATAACCATACAAAAAGCTATAATAGCAATGCCTAGAGATAGTGTTCAACACTTGGTCATCCAAGAAGCCATATTCAATAGCCTAAAGTTGACAAAGATCCACCACTTGCCATCTTTTTTGGCACAATTATGAGTGGGATAATCCACTCACTATTCGTGATGGGATAGATGAATCCTACCTTGATGAGTTATTCTCTTTCCTCCTTAATAATCTATTTCAACTTGGGGTTCAGTCGCCTCTATGGTTGTCTTCTTGGTTTCATTGCTAGGTTGGTGTAGATATGATGTTGGCATATCCATGGATCAATTCCAGTCAATTTGGGATATGACCAAGTAAAGGCTATCGACCATTTTTTAACCACCTATAACAACTTGTCTTTTTGTTTAGGAGCAAGATTCACATTCATGATAACTAGCTTACCATTATTTAAAAATGCATACTCCATGTCAACTAGTAGAGTTTTTAATTCTAGGGGCTCCTACTTGAAATTATTAGGGATCTTCAACTCTCCCCAATAAGTATCATCATCTTCATCATTAGAGAGTTGGTGATAAACTTACTCAAGTTCATCCATGCTTTCAACATAGACACATGTTAGGTACTTAGTAGGTTCCATGAATAGTGTGTTACTATCAAAATCAACTGTCAGCCACTAGGTGCCCTCCTATTTTCTGGCTACTATGTACAGGCACCTTTGGATATTTGTTTTATGTGCACATTGATTGCATGCTTTGAGGAATGTACTTTTAGTGGTGTAGATTTTCTACACACAGTTACACCTATTATTATTGTACGTGATGCATGGAACATGCTTGTTCTCTAGTCATTCAAATTCATTATCCTTGGAGATTTCCAAGAAGAAGTTCCTTATGTCCATTCGTACATTAACCATGCTTAACCAAGCCCTTCCAATAATGATGGGAAAGTCACCTTTGTAGTTTTTGACCTCGATCACCAAAAAATCAACAAGATAGGATGACCCACAAATTGTGGTCATAATGTCCTTTACTAATCCAAAAGGGATAGTGATTGATTGATCTACAATTCTAAACGGATGTTGCTCTTCTTGAGAGGTGGTAGGTTCCAAGCTTTGTACATGTCATGGAAGATGAGATTGACACCAGAACCAAAGTCAAAAAAAGCCTTACATGGCTCATGTCCAACAATTTGTAAGTAAATAACAGGACTTCCTAAGTCAGATCTTTTCATGGAAAGGTTGCTAGCTTTGATCCAATTCAAAACAACATGAGTTAACATCATAGTGCAAATCAAAGGTAGCATTTGGTTTGAAGGACACTCAAATGTATTTGATGTAAAGGATGAGGGTGTTGGAGATATAGGGCAACCAACCACATTAGGTTGTGAGGGTTTGGGAGGATTTTTGGGTTGAGAAAAAGGTTGTTTCCTAGATCAATTATCTGAACCACTTGACTAGAAGGCCGATTGTGAATGTACCAACCTTGTAGCATTTTTTTTTTTGCATCTATGAAGGAATTTTTCCCTACACAGATGGAGTAAGAGGTAACTAGGTTGAGGGTAGAGGGATGTGTGTAGATAGGTGTGGAGGGTGATATGGATATGGGTGCTTCCCTTGAGTAGATGGTTAATTAGTTCAATGGTGCTCTGGAGGGTAATAGTGATGTTGAAATGAGGCATGACTTGTAGAGCTTCATGGAGAAATGGGCTACTAAACATAGCACCTATTTAGATTAAGTTTTCTGTAAGGGTACTGTTGTCTTGGCGGTGGTATTTCCCATGACTATGGTTGTTGCCACTATTAACATTGTTCATATGGTTGTGGTGGAGCTTCACTTAGATAGTAAGCTTGTTGTTGCTATTGGAATTGCCTTGAATTTCCTTGATGATAGGACAATCATTTGGGTGCTTTCCTTCTTGCTCGTTATGGTTTTAAAGCACACATCCCAGAATCTTGTAAAAGTGACACTAAAGGGTAGCATCCATTGAGATGTTCGTATTGGCAAATGTTACATCCACTATCTTCATCAGAGTCCATCTCAACAAGTTCTTTAACTATAGTAGCTTTGCCCTTCCCTAGCTAGTAGGCACATTTAGCTTCTTTTTGCCCTTCCCTAGCTATTATTTCATTGTCATTGATGATGTCCTCTATTACCCCTTCATTCATGGCGAGCTCTATGATCATTTTTATTTAGCTAATTACCTTCATCATGATTATTTCTCCTATGGCTTCTATCAAAAGCAGAAGATGAAGAGGAATGTTTAGAATCAGATGAAGAGAAATATGGACCACCACTGCCACCATGGTGTCCCACCACCACTTCTTTTCTTGTCCCAACCATGATCCTTAGATTCCTTGCCATTGTGATATTTGCTTGATTATTTGTTGTGATAGTCACTTTTTTCTGAACCTAGTTTGTTAATAGTGAATTATAGGTTCAGGGTCACATCTTCATCACCAATACCTAGGGGTGGAGAATCTTCATGTTGAGAACCCTGAGAGGAAGGATCTTCATTGTCATCTTGGTTCAGGAGGAACAAGGGATTAGTGAAGTGTTTTCATTTGCAAACTCATGGTGCTTCTCCTGGTGTTAATCTCTCTTGCATTATGTTTTAATGGGATGGTAGTCCTGATAGTCTTAGTCATGCGTAACTTCTTAAGAGGTTGAAGTAGCATCATGGTCATAGATCAATCGGGAGGCATTACAATGTTGCCCTCCATAGCAAGCCATTGCAATTGCTCATCCTGAGGTAGGATGAAGGTGAAGTTAGGCATATACTCATTTGGATGAATATATACCACTTTGCACTGTTATGGGATTGGCAATTTGACATCATCATGCCTGTGAGGAGAAGAAGAAGACATTTTGCAAACAAATAAAATATCAGTGTGCTTTTGTAATTATATGTCATTTGAGAGATGTTGATCTTGGATTTATCCAACAATATTAATAATGTTCACTAATTGTAGATAGCACATGTTTCAACAAATAGAGTCCTTGGTAATGGTGCCAATGATGAGCAGTTGAAGGTACCCCCTATGCCAAACCATATGAATCATGAAGTGTTCACACATAATCTAGTCGAATTCCTTGAACTGTAGAGTTTCCAGTGCACTAGTCTTTTAGGAAGTGAACCTTGACCTAAGGTCATTCATTGTCTTCCCAATTACACTTATGAAGCACATGGTATGGTTAATTGTAATAAGGTACAAGAGTGCTCAATTAAAGATCCATACACTCAATGACTACTACTGTAGGCACTCGAAAAAATATTCTAACTTTTGAATGTAAAAACTAAAAGAGTTGGCTACTACTATGACTTGAATCCCCATAAACATGATGGAGCTCATATTTATAGCTTTTGTTGTAGTACTATGTCAATAGGGCCTTATAGAAGTAGCAAATGCTATGTTGACATGGCCCTATCAATGGGGCAACACCACGTAAATGGGATCCTTTTGACAAGGGTCCATTAATGAGGCCATGTTAACGAGGGCCTGTTGACGTGACACTTTGATGCTCATTAGAGCCTATGATGTGACATTGGATATCTAATATCATTCCACACATGCTTGCCTATAAATATGACACTTAGGCACATGGTTGAAAGAGAATTTTAGTCCAAAGTAGCAAAACTTTGTCAGTTTATTTCCATAAACTTAGACTTAGTGATTAGAAGTTTCAATGCTTGTAGTGTAATGTGAATTAGCAAATGACATCTTTATTTGAGAATTTTGTACTTGGACACAAATGTGACCAAAAATAAAGATCAAACTATTTCTCACTATTATAGCATTCTCCTAGATTTACTACTTTACTTAGCATAATTTTGTTACTGTTTCTTAGTTAATGGTTTATTTTTTCATGTACTTTACTATTACTGTTGTTAAGCAAAATGAGTACAACTAATCTTAAGTAGTTAAGTGTGGTTGCTTGATAACCTAGTAGTGTTATCGCTTGGTATGCCTAGTAGCAATACACCTGGTATTCCAATGGTAGTTACATGAAGCCCAAGGTGTGAATGGAAGATTAGGATTGAATGCTCATTGTCATAGGATAGAATAGTATTTATCATTTTCTTTAAAATTATAACTATTTTTATACTTTTACCATCATAGCTAGGAGATATGGCCTACCAACATTAATATATCTTACACCTCACTAAGAGTTAAACCATGCGCAGAGATTATACTAACTGCATGTGGAAAGATAATGATCCCAAACTTTAACCAATTACTAGCATATTCACATTGCTTTGTCCATGGATTATGATTAAGTTACGTGTAAACACTTGTATCTTATATGGTTGGGTGTTGGATTACTCCACCACTCATCAGATAGACTTAGATCACTAAGCCCTAGTGTATCATTAGTTACATTGTCAGAGTCAATGTCTTAAGAGAGGTAGAAAGATTATTAAGAATCTAGGTAATGTAGCCAAATTGTTATTGATTTAATGAATTGATCAATTAGTTGAAGCATCAATTGATAAATTAGAATGCTCATAAAGATGTATACCCATTCAGCCTATAACCAAATCATATAGTAGCAACATCATTGAAAATCATAATCTTGTACTAACAAGGTGTATGATACCCATGGAAAGAAATGACATAGGAGAGAATCTAAGAACAAGAATGAAAGTTGTAACATACAACATGCTTCCAAGATCCCTATCCAGTGAAAGAAAACATTTGCTATGATCACCATGAACCTTGGATTGACATGAGTATTGATCTCCTATGCATCTTAGTAGAATTACAAGATTTGGATTTTCATGTCTTGTACATACAAGAAGTCTTTCTAGGGGAATTTTGATATCAATTTCAACTTGATATGAAAATTTGGGATATAAGTAAAAATATTCTTGTGGAAGTTTTTCTTTTAAGTCATATAGATTAGCCTATTATAGAAATCGCAACATGATGGTTGTGCAATATTTTGTAAGGAAGCCAAGTTCAAATTGATATAAAAGATTTAAATGGAAATTAGAAGATATGATCTTTCAAATTCTAGAACTTCAAATCATGGAAAAGAAAGAATGATCAAGATTCCAAAGAAGTTACATAGCCTTTACATGATAGTTAAAATCTAGTTAGAAAGATATGTATGTGGGGTTAACATACATTTAATTGTCAAATCAGCATGTGTGGATGTTATGCTTTTACAAATGGCATATTTAATCAGGAAAATAGAGGAAATCTTAAAGAATATGTTATTTCTAAGCCATACTAATATTAATCTAGTGCCATTTCATCCTCTATATGGAGTCTAATGCCAAAGTTAAAAGTGATATTTAACAATTTTTAAAATATAGATGTGCAAAAGAATCCTTGGAAGAGGAACCCAATTCAACATGCAATTCCATTGGCCAGTGCATATTCTACTTACTTTGAATCTTCAATAGATAAATCAAATCCTAGAATTCAAAAACAAATGATGTTGTTGGATAGAATTCATCAAGAACCATAGTTTACCAATTGAACTATCATGATTAATAAAGATGGGTTAACATTATTTTTCATTGAGACTTGATGAGTAATCATGTTATGGGCTATGTCAAAGAGCATGCATCAACACATGGTTACATGTAAGTATCCATCACATTTATGACACCTTAGGTTCATTGTGTAGTGAAGCCCTTGCAGTTTACTTTCCTAGAGATATAATATTTTTCTCTAAGTGCCTATAGTATGAATTTAAGAGATTGTATGGATATTTATTCAAGAATCATTCACCTAAATATATTAGTATGAACAATAATAAAGATAACATTTTTGACATTCATTGTAGCACTTGGATTAATTTAATATTTCTTATCTTCACTTTACTTTTAATGCCCTTTACATTCATAGTCCTAATTAATTGATGCACTTAATCATAAATACATAAGTACAACCACTTCGAGCATAACATGTTACACTTGGTAATCCTAGTAATGGCCATTTAGTAACACTCATTAATAGTCATGTGGTAATCTAGTAGTGTAATATGAGTTTGGGATATGTACAGTAAGTGGGAATGACTACTTATGTTAGGATAGTTAGTCATTAGAATAGCTAATTAGTTGAATAGTTAATTATTAAACCTTCATTTACTCATCTAGTTGTTAGGAGAAAATATATTAAAAGATACCAACAAAAATAAACATCATAAGCCTTAACTCACATTTAACCCTATGCCCAAATAGCACAAATGTAAGTTAGGAAGACAACAATCACATGACCCCTTGATTCATAGTTTAAGACTATGGGTGAACTTAAGAACTAAGTACGTGGAATTTGACTAGATTATTGATACATGCTTGTGATTCATATGATTTTTTGTAGGGGATACCCATTGCTTATCATTGGCATTATTGCTAGGGATTTACTTTGGCTAGGTACATTAATTAGAAATAGACTATGAAGTTATACAAAAACATTGTAAGGATCATATAATGACTAAGTATCATCCAATAAGAGAAATAATTAAAGAAGTAAGACACCTAAAGGTACACTACTTTTATTCATAACTAATATGGATTCTTTTCATAGAGATGAATCTCCACCACACATAGGAGGATCCAATTAATGACAAGAGGCACTAAAAAGGCCCCAACAACTCAAAGTTATCTATGCCCATTCAAATCCTTACATTCCATATTTCACTTTTATCCTCCATCAAGATGAAAAGATGTGCTGGAGGGACATAAAAGGTAACATTATGTTGCCTTCTAATTGATATATTCTTGCCATGTTGATGACTAATATTATCAGATTGAGCATTGCTACACTCAATGTAGAATATGAGGTCCAAGACCACATGTACAAGGACTATCATCCTATCATGTAGAAGAAAGATAGATAAATACAAGTGAGTTATGAGGCTTCTAAGGGCCAGAGGATCCTGATGCCGTTATTCTTGCAATAATATAGAAAAGGTAAGGATTTCTTTTTTGGCCAAATCAAATACTTAGATTCTTCTTCTTTCTTTGATGAGAATACCCTTCACCAAATGATTACAATCAACTTTGAACAACCTTGGTGATGGGAAGACTAGGTCTAAAGACCAAGGGGCTCAAAGGACAAAAATCATGGCCATTCATCCAAGGGCAAGGAGAACATGAAGTAAAAGGATAAAGAAAATTAAGTAGATTAGGGTAGGAATCAAAGGAGAAGGACTAGCAGGCATCGTTCTCTTAGTTCTCCTTCTTCTTCACCATTAGCATCCTCTTCATCCTCAAAATTTAATAAGAGGAGCTAAGGTCAAGACAAGAGGAGGCATAATCAAGATCGAGATGGAGATGAATGATAGGAAGGAGATGAACAAAGATCCTTCCTTGACAATCAAGACTGAATGCAAACACAACCACAAGGAGATGAGGAGTGCCATCGGGCAAGAAAGCATAGTAGAACTCATCATAGGCATCATGGCCATGAAAGGAGCCACCATGAATGACATCACTATGATGAACCTTTGTTGGCTATTAGAAACATGTTTAACATTTCAAAGATTAAGAATTCTAACAAGGCATTAGAAAGGTAGCAGAATTAAAAGATTGGATATGAATAAAATCCCCAAATTTGAAGAGGGATATAATTCAAATTCTCAAAATCATCTCCAAGTCTTTCATGATACCTACACCTTGAAAAACATAGGAATAAATGGGAGAACATAAATTTCTTCCCAAGGACACTCATCAAAGAGGTCAAAAGCTAGTACCAGTCCTTAGAACTGATATCTATTTGGCCATGGAGTACTATGTTAGAACTATTTAATGAAAAATATTAAACGTACTCTAGAATGTCCAACTTATAGAGGTATATCCAAGAGTAGAAGGAAATCATGAGTCCTTGGATGCGGTCCTCATATGGAACTACTTTTTCTTACATTGATGCCCAGACCATGGATACTTTCAAAGAGAACAATTTCACCATATTGTAGATGGACTTTGAAACAAGATAATGAAAACCTTTGGGGCCTATGCCCAAGAAAGACTTTTTGAGATGTGGACCCATCAGATTTAAAGGTTGGTTGAACATGTGGCCAAAGAAGAAGAGGAATTAAAGAAATGAGAAAGTATAGAGGAGTATAAAAAGGATCCTTCTATTTGCAAAAGGAAGGTATGTTTCTATGATTCTAGGAAGGAGGCACCACTTGATGAAGTGATGCAAAGGAAGACCTTGCTAATATAAAAATATATCACTAAGATATCAACTAAGGTAGATAAAATTTGAGACTCCTTAGATGACAAGTTTTAAATAACTTTGAAAATTGCAGAGGAAAGAATGGACCAAGGGAGTAGTGGACAAGATAAAAGGAGAAAAAAGAATACAGATAAGGATCACCATTAGAACAAGGATAAAGATACAATAGTTGAAGAGGTTGTAGATTTTGAAATAGATGATGATGGATGTGAAATTTACCAATACGAACATCCTAAGGGATGCTCCCTAGTATTGTCACATCTGTAGGAGTATGGGATGTATGCATTAAATCTCAAATATACAAAATAGTACACACCCAAGTAGTTGTCTAACCCACAAGGAAACATTTCCACCAACCAACATATTATCCAAGTAGAATACCTCATCAACCTTAGGAGTAGTACTAGTAGTGGCAACACCCATAGTCATGGGGGATGCCACCACCATGACAACATTATCTTTATAGATAACTAGACCCTTATAGATATTATGTTTAATAACTTGTGTCCCCATGTGACTCATCTAGTCATGCCTCCTTCCCTCAACATTACTAACCTTTGAAATATTACTATGCACCTTCTCTAAGGGGAGAGTCTCCTTTTTCTTTTTATCCTTCACAACATCTATCAAACTGTGCACCACAAATGACTAAATCCTTTCCACTTGCTTCATCTATGTAGGGGAAATCTCACCATAGCCATAGTAGCAAAATGCAACAAGGATAGTAGATATTCATTTGAGTAGTTCTAAATCAAAGCCTCACAAGAAACCATTCTTCAGAACCACTAGCCCCATAAAATCCTCACCAACATCCTTGGTTGTCAACCTTGCCTCATCTGCCTTTGAAAGTACCTTTAAGCCACCTTCAAATCAAAAGCTTTATAATGTCCACATTGTCATGCTGATCCATATGATCATAGACTGGATAAAGGTAGGCCACCTTTCTAGAAATTGATTTGATCCTAGAAGTCTTCTCATTTATTTATAGATTGTAAGGAATGAACCATGTAGGGCTCTATTGGATTCAGGTTCAAGAGTGAACTTAATCTTCAAAAAAATGTATAATAATTGGAACTTTCATCCCCTCAAAAAGAGTAATATCAAGTTAGAGCTGGAAAATCAATCCATCACTATTCCTTTAGGACAAGTGGAGGCCATTGTGACCATTGTCTATGGGTAGTCATATCTTGTAGATTTTCATGTGATTTATGTGGAGAATTATAAAGGAAACTTTCCTATCATTATGAAAAAAAAAGCATGAATGAGTACTATAGATGCTAAAATGGGGATTCTATATCTTTCCTTTAAAATATTCAAGGAAAATGAATTTGGTAAAGTATAAAAGAAGTGGTTTTCATACATCACATATAGTGACATAGGATGCCATTGTGTGCAGAGAATATTTATGATCAAAGAAACATCCTTCCAAACATGTAGTCAGTATGTTGAAACAATAGTTATTCAAAAGTGCCTATATGCAATAGCCACAAAGCAAGAAGGTACCCAGTGGTTGATATTAGGTCATCAAGCTAAATTCACAATGTGGATGGAATTATTGGAGAGCCTGATGAGTGCTTACATTGTAAACATGGATGAAATGGATCAACTTCATCGTCAATTCTCCCATACATGAAATATGCTTTTCTCAATAATTGCAAGTCAATAATTATCAATGCCAACATTACTCCAAATCAAAAATAGAAGTTGTTAAAGGTGGTGAATAGGTGGCCAATAGTCTGTGCCTAGTCATTTCATGAACTTACCAGGATAGATTCATAGATATGTCAACATCACATCTATATAGACTCTTTCATAAAGTTGAAGAGAGAACCATACAGATGGTGAAATTCAAAGCTTAAAAAGTTGTCAAGGAGGAAGTAGGACAACTTCTCAAGGCTAGGTTCATCTATCTGATTACAGATAGTGAATGGGTAAGCCTACTCATAATTATACCTACTAAAAAATAAAAATGGAAAGTCTACATAGATTTTCGGCTATTGAACATGGTAATTTTAAAAAATCACTTTCCATTGTCATTTGTTAATCAAGTATTGGATACCATAGTAGGACACTGCTATTATAGCTTTCTAGATGGTTATAGTGGCTATAACCAAATCCAAATTGCATATGAGGACTAGGCCAAAACCACATTCACAAGTTCCTGGAAGAATTTTGCATACACAAAGATGCCCTTTCATTTGTGCAATTCTCCTACAACTTTCCAATGATTGGTGCTTAACATCTCTCAACAACAAATTAGTAGTGAAATAGAAGTCTTCATGGATGAATTTTCTACATATGATTCCAATTTTGAGTTTGCCTTGGACCATCTTGAGCAGGTGCTTCAATAATAAGTGGAGACTAATTTGAAGCTCAACTAGAAGAAATGCCATTTAATGGTCTAAGAAGGCATTGTCTTGAGACATAGAATTTCCAAAAGAAAAAGGATCAAGATGGACTAAAAAAAGTACAAGTCATCCAAAGAATTACTAGGCAACCTACCATGGTAAAACATGTAAGGTCATTCCTTAATCACACTGTTATTATTGATGCTCCATTGAGAATTTGTCAACAATTGCTAAACCATTTGTGGAATTGATAAAGAAGGATACACTTTTCACTTGGACTAGGGAATGCAAGATGACATTCTTGTAATTAAAGCAAAAGCTCATAGAAACTCCTATTCTAGATGCTCTAGATTAGTCCAAGCCATTTCACATTATGATAGATGCATCCAATTATGCTTTGGGAGTTGTGCTTACACAATTAAATGATCAAAAATGTCCTTACTACATCCATTGTACAAGTAGAAGCATTGTGGGAGCATAATTGAACTACACCATCATAGAAAAGGAGCCCATGGTGGTGGTGTATGCCTTAGAAATATTCAGATATTATGTGCTTGCATACCAAATCTTTATGCATATAGATCATAATGCCATTAGATTCCTCATGAACAAGCCAATGCTAAGCCTCCATGCCATACAGTGGCTAGTAATCCTATAATAGTTCAACCTCACCATGGTTGACAAAAAGAAGATCAAGAATATGGTTGCCTACCACCTCTCTTGGTTATAATGGAACGAAAAATAGGATGAGGGGCCTTTATTTGACCAATTTCTAGATGAACTCCTCTTTACCAAAGCTGTTGAAGTGCAAGACTCTAAAGATTCCAAATGGAATCCTCTCTTATCTACTAACTCAAGAGATGCCTCATGAAGGGAATAGTAGGAAGGAACAACTATTTTTTCATGAAGCTAAATACTACATGGAAATCACGGGTAACCTTTACAAGGTTTGTGCTAATGGGTTGGTATGATGGTGTGTGCCCAACATTGATCCACTTCAAATCCTCTAAGATGCTCATGAAGGCCCTTGTAGGAACCATTACGTAGGAAGAAGGACAACTATAAAATCTTCATGGTAGGACATTACTAGCAACAATCTTTAGGGACACTCATCAATTCTCTCATTCATGCAAGTTTTTCCAATGAGATGGATGGATGACTATATAGATGGAAGGATCCCAAAAGTTGATCCAACCACTAGAACCTTTTACTCTTTGGGTCATTGACTTCATGGAGCCCATCAACCTCATGTCCAATGGAAAGGTGTACATCATCGTAGCAATTGATGATTGCATTAAATGGACTAAAGTTGCTACCGTCACTGATTATTCATCTTCTACACTAGCATGATTTGTACAAAAAAGTATGGTAAATAGGTTTGGCATGCCAAGGACACTTATTTCTAATAATGGAACTCATTTCGCAGGTGCTACCTTTCAAAAACTAATTTAATGCTTAGGGGTAGAACATAAACTAACAACTCCATATCACCTTGAAGCTAACAGTGAAGTCGAAGTCATCAATAGGAAAATAACCAAAATACTAACACATAAAATTAGTAAATATAGAAAACACTAGAGCATAAAACTCAATGATGCTCTATGGGCCTATTGATTCACCTAGAAACATCCTATTGGTTATTCTCCCTAAAATTTATTATATGAGAAGTTACCAACTCTTCTAATCCAAGTGGAACTTTCTACACTTTTAATGGCTTGTGAACTTGACCTCAATATGGGTGTAGCATAAAAGTAACATTTGATGACATTGAATGTGCTAAACAAAAACTAATAGGTAGTCCTATCCATGAATGAAGTGGACATGGAACATGCTAAGCAACACCATGACTTGCAAATAAGGAAACTTAAATTCCAACCAAGAAATAAGGTTCTTTATTGGAACCCCATGCATATACCATAACATAAAAAATTTCAAATGCTATGGGAAGATCCTTATATCATTCATACAACTTCTTCTTCTGAGGCCATGATAATTCACCATCCTTTGAACCCAGACAAATAGTTGCTAGTCAACATCCAACAACTAAAGCCTTTCCTAGAACCAAAGATAACCAGTAACATGGACACCTTAACTAATGGACAAGCACACTCTATCTTTCAGATCTCCTCCTTCAAACTTAGTGATGGTGGAGATAATCATCCATGTTAACATTCTATGAAGGCTATCCACTTTTTCAACATTTTATTTTACATCATTTAAAATATCTTTTTCATTTTTTCTTGAATATTTTCTATTATATATATATTGTTTCAAGTATTATTTTGTCTTTTTCATTTTATTCAAGAAAAATCTTGAGTTTTTATAATTAGTGTTGCTACTTATGGAAGTTCATTCATGCAATATTTAATGGTTTGATTAATCATTAAATGGTTAGATTTCATCTTGGGATCATGTTCTTAATTAATAAATTATTAATTTTTTGATGATGTTAAGCAGTGAGTCCACAATATCCATCCATACCATCAAGCTCTATGAGTCTCTAAATCAAAGAAGCATGAGGTCCTTCCATGGGTAAACTTAAAAGTAATCAATGATCTTAATACCTAACAAAATTGGAATGGACCAAGTGAGATGGACAAGGATATGACTTCAAGGAAATTTACTATTTTCTATTCCCAACCTCATTCCTAAGTTTTATGGTCTTTCCTCATTTTTCTCTCAGCACTCCTACCATTGAATATAATAGCAAGCATGTTTTTACATGATGTGGTTCTCATGAAAAAAGAAACAACATATGGGAATTCAAAGAACATCCTTTAGAAATAATAATGGACTACAAGCACTAGTTATGGGGCTAGAAATACATGTTACTCATGCATGAAGGTGCCCCTCTAACTAAGGCCCTACTTTCCTTCTTGCTTCTCTTTTCTTCTTCTCTTGGAATGATGATTTTTCTTTGGTGATTGTCATGAGTTTGGAATGATTAATGGGTAAAAAGATAGTAATGTGAAGTCAATGAACATGGATTGGACTTGGTCCTATGTGAGGATGAGATGGTATTAGATCATCTTAAACACAAATTCCACAAGAACTATGTGAAAAAGATGTGATTTTCTTACTATTGGCAATCATTTGGGATCAAATCGCTAATAGTGGGGGCCTCACAATCTCATGACCTTGGGAGTCATAGGATCGAAAATGTTCTTCAAATAGGATTTAGCTACTTGCTGATCTCTAGGAACACCAAGGTCTAGATACCTCCAAACAAAATTTGTAGTTATGAAACGTACTAGATGTAAGTATGTGTTTGTTGTTGTGAATGTTGAAATGGTTGGGTTGTATATAAAACTATAATTGACTATCATAAAGAGATTTAGCTAACTTTGTCAAACATTATGAGTTTTTGAAGATTTCTATTTTGTTCAATCACTTAGTTTATATGATCCCTATAGTATGTTACTTGTAATAAATAAAATTTTGTAAAAACATTTAAGCATAATTCTACCAATCTACTCTTGATTTCCACCAGTGAGAAAATTCCACAAGAAAACTAAAAATAGAGCAAGATTCAATGGCTTAGAAAGGGAAACAAAAGAAATCAAAATTGCATGAAATCCAAAATATTTAAGATAAATTAACACAAGAAAACAATTCACAATAAAGCTATTCCTAATTCAATAACTATGAATTGTTCAAACTTCTTGACCTCAACAAGCAATTTCATAAAGACAATATTATTATACTACCAAAAATTGTTGCATAAATGATAAAGTACGAGTCTCAATTTTGGCTAGCTAATAATTGTCAAAGATTGCATTCAACAAAGCTTGCAAAAAATTTAAAAATTTCTTGATTAAAATACCAAGGCAATACACTTTAAAACAATGAAGTTATTTTAGTCGTCTCAAAATACCAAAGATTTTCCTAGAATCTCTATGCTCAAAATAGGCAATTTCATTAAGACATTACTATTAAATTTCTCTTGAGGCTTTTCAAAAACATAAGCTCTTCTATGAAAAAACTTAATAGGAGTCTAAGATTATGCAAAAAAAAAAAAACCTATAAAAGTAATCCTACGACAAATTCCAAAATTAAATGCCAGGCACGATACTATCTAAACCATTAGCTAAGCAACTAAAACAAAATGGGAAGAAATGAACTCATAGGATTAAAACAAAGTAGCTAAATTGATGTCTTTAGTAAGCCATTGTACAAATGATCTTCAATTATCATTTCCAATTCTTCCTTTTTTTTCCTTTTGTTCCCTTTGAAATCTACCCTTGAAGCCTTTTTATAGTGGCTTTGTAATAGTTACAATAATCATAAAAGGTTTAAGGGTTTCACAAATATCTAGGGGTATTAATTCATAACCACCATAGAGGTTATAACTTCCAAAGGGAGTTATTAGAAATTTAAGGTATGGTTGCCAAGTGTTTTCTTGGTAATAAATATTATGGAGATTACCATGGGAGGTAACAAAAATTAGAAAAATATATGCCATAGTTGACAAGTGTCCTCTTGGTAATCACAACTTCACAAATATTAAGGAAAATAAGTTATAGCTTCCATAGAAAGTTATAACTTTCCATGCAAAGTGTCAATGCTGTAGAAAATAGAGGTATGTTTACCAAATGTCCATTAAACCTCTTCTTTATAACCTTTAGATAAAATATCATATAGAATGAAATTATTATACCCCTTAGTATCAATGATGTTATGTAAAAATTGACTTCTTCTCATAACAAGGGTTTTAATTTAAATTTTATATGATATTTTATGTGGTTAAAAATATGTGAGATAACAAAACCATTTAAAATCATAGTGTGGTTGAGAAGATTTGGGAGCATGACATAAACCCTGCAATCATGCATTGCATACCATGAGTTCACTAAAATTCAAAGCCACGTACACTGCCCTATGCTTTCTATGCCCAACACTGGAATTACAAACACAACCTTGGCAAAATGAGGTTTCATGACCACCACATGGTAATCTTTGTGTCTTGCATACCTTCTTTCTTAGTAGTTGTTCCTAGATCTTTGCATGACAAGTTTTCATGACTGTGTTTCTGGTCACCATGGTCATTTGTGCCAATGTTGCTTAGGATTAGTATGACTATCATTGTTGTATCTACTTCTTCCATCCACCGTAGGTCATCCATGTGCTTGATATGCAGAGGTAAGGGTTTTTGTAGATCATTGTGTTATACCTTGGTAGTTCGTGCTTGATGCAGTGCTCATTTCATGATCTCATTGGTTTAAATGCAATTTCCATTGCAAGTAGAATTGACGAGGGTATACTACGTGGGATAATCCTTTGGCCTATTTGTGAGGCTTATGGTTAACTACCACATTTCTAGCCATGGATATAGCTGTGTTTTGGGCTATGTTTGCGAATTACCTTCTGGTAAAAAAAGAAAAGGGTTTTATCCTAATAGCCTATATTATTGGAGATCATTCAATGCCGATAATCCAAACCAATACCAAGCATCATGACATGGCTGCTATTTCTAGCAACTTGACTATTTTGACAGATGCCATCATTGAAACTTTGGAGTTTTATTTTTTAAATTTTTAAATTTTCTCTTAATGTTTACCAATATAATATACCTAGCTAGAATACATCCCTCATGTATATCTCTTAATCTCCTCTAACATTGTTTTGGAATATTATCCTTAATACCTTTTCTCGCATTTGATATTGGGCTAACTTTAAATGTGTATTTTATGAAACCAAAGTATCATAACTTTATTATTTTAAAAGCCTTACTTACAAATCTCTCTCTCTTCCATCATTCTACCTTCATCATCAATCACCTCACTACCTCATATCATGGTCAATTAGTATGTCTATTTTGATATGACATAATCCTCCAATGATCTCCACATGAATTCCATTTTTAACTTCTAAATGTCATTAATCATCCTTGGTTTCTACGAACTCCTTGGGATGAGAGCATGCAATAGCATTAATGGCATGAACATGCTTTGGAAATGATCTACTTGCATACCCCTAAGTCTTTTCACATTAAACTTCCTATCCCTTGGTCACTTTCGTGATAAGCCTTATTGCTTCACCTTTTGAAGGTCTAGTTTTGTTTTCCTTTGGCATCAATTACTCATCCAAATCTAATCCAACTCCTCTTCCAGCAAATTTAATACCATATTCCATGTTTTACAATCCTTCTATGCTTTTATGGCTTTCTATGGGCTCTTGTTTCACTTCCAAACTCTTCCAAAGTTCCTCATTTTTACTATGTGAAAATTGTCTCAAATAGCTGCATCGATGCAACCTTGTCAATGTAGCTAGATGCATTGATGCAACCTCAATGATGCATCCCTATTAATGCAACAAAAAAATCTATAAATAGGCATGACACTTAGCCAATTTTTCACCATTTGCTTCCAAACGACAGAAGAGTTTTTGCATTTTTTAGAGCCCAAAGCCCTTCTAAGCATTATAACTATTACATCGCTCATTTAGTTCACCTCATTCTTTGATCTTCTGGCTACTGGAGGTACACTTTACATTGTGGGGGCCATAAACCTTTGGTTTCTCCTTAAAAAGTTTTTGGAATTTTTCTAATACCCCAAGGTTTACCCATTAAAATAATATTATAATACACATCCTAGGTGGGTTAAGCTTAACAAACAAACATTGGTAGCCAATAATTAAAATAATATCCATTGTAAATATTACAAACAATCTTATTATAACCCGATCTAATAAGAAAGGTATAAAAAAGAACTAAGGGTTATAAAATAAAAAGCTAATATGGGGTTATGTTTTTTATCGTAGATGGCACCAAAGAAAAAAACACCAATAGGAGGACCTTTCCAAAAAATTTCCATTGTAAAGACCAATCAATCTAGGTAGGATGAAGCTTCTAGGCCAAGGCCTAACCCTGATGTTACCCTAATAGAGGCCTACCTGGAGAGAATCATAACCAAGAAGGTTCAAAGTTCAATCCTCCAAGAATTGAACTTTAGACCCTTCTTGGAGTTGGCAACCGAAGATGTCTTCCAAACTACCAAGTTATCAAAGTTAAATTCTAAAGAAGAAGTTAAGAATAATCAAGATCAAGCCTTGCCATCTCAAACAGGATCATTCAATCTTATACCCCTTATGGCAGAACTACAACTACTTCTATTGATCCCCAAGATTGATTAAGATTATGGAAGTATCTTAACCTTACTTTTATTTAAAATTTTCATGTTTTTTATTATTTAATTTATATTTGAATTACATAAGTGAAATATCTAAGGCAATGCAAGTTGGGAATAAGTATTTTCCCTACCTTCACTTGGATAACTAAATATGAGTTGCACTTTGTGTGATCTTTCTTAAGATTGGTGATTAGTGGTTGGTAGACCTTTAATTCACCTCTTGTCATTATCTTAAAGAATGAGATAAACATTGGTAAAATAAGATTTAATTGATTTAATTTTCACATATTCTTTTTACTTATATTTTTTTTTACATAATAAACAAGAGAACATTAGGATATACAACTTCAAGTTCAAAGGAGATATCAAATTATTTGAGCATAGGAGCTTAAAAGGAGCATTAGAGTTGAAAAAAGATAGTAAATGTGAACTCATTAAAGGACAAATGAAACCTAAGAAGGGTATATTGTCATGTTTCCATTCTTGAGTAGTGTCACTGCATAATGAAGATGGTGTCTCTACATGATGAGCGACAAGGTACTCCTATGTCCAACCATACAAATCACAAAGCATTCACACATGATCTGGTCAAATTCTATGGGCTTTATCATTTTTGGTGCACTAGTCCTTTAAGAAGTAAACCTTTCCTTTAGATCAACTATTTTCTTCTCAATTACACTCATGACATTTATTGGCATGGTTAAGTAATTGAGGCATCCAATTTTTATCATTTTGTGTTTTATAAGTTGGTGCTCAAATTTAGATAAAAGTAATTGGATTGACTAATTTAAGTTAACTAATTAACTAGCATTTAACTAATCCTAAAATAAGCATCTGATCCAACTTTTCGTACACATCTTGAACCCATGTATGCACTGCTAGGTGACCAAGTGCTACACTACTGGGCATACCAAGCAATAACGCTATTGGGATTACCAAGCAAATACATGTTACACTCGAAGCGATCATACTTATGTGTGTACTCTATTTGTCTTAATTGCTTCATTAATGTAATAACTGAAAATAATTAATAACTAATTGAAAACATTAAATGCATAAATTAAATAGCTAATCTATCTATAATGCTACAAGGTTTATTAGAAAGCTCATCTTTATTATTGCACATACTACCATGCTCAAGTATAGTAATGCTCAAATAAAGATCTGTACACTCAATGACTCTTACTGTGGGCACTTAGGGAAAAAATTCTAACTTTTAAATGGAAAAAATGCAAGTGCTCTACTGCAACTACTATCTTTACTTTGTTATAAATGCACCTGCAAATGTATATTTATAGCTGACTATAGGCACTACGTTGATGGGGCCATGTCGATGCATGATATGATGCATCAACTAGGCCTTGTCAACGAGGCCATGTCAATGAGGTTTCATTGACACAACCAACAGAACATGACTCAACATACCCCCATGATTGAATGAAAAATTGTCCTTGAGTTCTCTTACAAAATTGGGAAGGTATGAAATTATTAATTGACTTTTGCTCAAACAAAACAAACTAACTAACTTGACAAAAAATGGCATGCCCAACTATATGAATCAACACATTACAAAAAATGGTGGTGTTTAGGACACAAAAATTAAACACCATGACTCAACTTTTCAAAAATCAAATAGCACATTCCTTGATGTTGTGAAGCTATTGGAGAAGATCAAATGGTCCCAAGCAGTGGTGGTTCCTAAGGCTCCAAGGGACCTTCACTAGCTTCACACATGGGTGATTGAGGTGGTTACAGCTATCTTTCTATTGTTGCAACTTTAGGTAGGAGGTGGAAAGCATCCAATAGTATTTTCATTTTCTCCTCTTTACTCCTAGGATCATGCATCGTCCATGTAGATTTCCCAATGTGGCTTAGAATGGACACATCCTAAGGACACAGGATTTTTGGAAATAACTTCTTTGCATTAACAAACCAGGTAGTGAACTATTTGCATTCAGTGACTATGTTCTTCAGCTCTTGGTCATCATTCATCCATTTGGCTAGGTTCTCAGTGATAGATCATTGATCTCTAAATTTCCCTTTGAGAACTTTGAGTTTAGTGTTTGTGGTCTTAAGCTTCTACTTGGTGTCTTTGTGGTGCTTGAACTCAACCTCATATAATAGATACAAGCTAGCCACTTATTTTTCTAACTTGAACTATGGCTATTCGATAGTTAGCATTGCCAAGTTTGCATAACAGAGATCGGCCAACTCCATATACTATATAATCTCCTTGATTTTCAACTCCTTTAAGTGGATCTCTTCCTTGTTGGAGTTGCTGAAAGGTTTAGGGTTTAGGGTTTCCACACTTCTCTTCCTTGTTGGAGTTGCTAAATGGATTTTTTATTTTTTGCCTTTGCCATTTGGATGTGTTTTTCATTAACTTCTTTCTACAAATCAACTTGGTCCTTGTAGTGATTTTTCACTTTCTCAAATTTGAGGGCTTTGTTCTTTTAAGTGGTGATCTCAATGGCAAACTTCTAATGCAAGGTGCATAGCTCATCCATTGATAGATTTTGGTTTTCTATAGCTTATTTCCTTAGTTCAATGTTTACCCTAGCAAGCTACTTCTACAATTGATAAATGAATTCTCGCATTTGATCTTTTTGAGCATCAACATTTTGTAGGCGATAATTCTATGTGGTTAATGCTTCATTTTCTTAGCACATCTAATTCAAGTTCTTTTGGATTGAGTATGTTTCAACTTCTACTAAAAACTATTTAAAGATGGCCATTACTGCCTCCTCCTTAGCCTTCTAAATTCATTCTTAAAGCTATTTGATAGTTTCATCCCTTATTACTATTGGGCTGAGGATCGTAGGATCCGCAAGTTGGGCACAAAGTTCAGCAACCTTCGCAGCCAAGCATTGGTTTCTTTCTTAGGCCATTTTGAGTTGCCCCTCTAGGATAATGCATTTGTGCCTTATGTTTAGTAGTTCCAACTGGTTTCAGTGATGTTCTCTAGAAGATCAAAGATATCCAAAGTCAATTGCCTAGTTCCTACTAGTTATTCTAGTAACTTTTCATGTTTGGCTGCATATAACCTTCCACTAACCATGCCTATGGATGTCTGCACATCTTAAAGTGCAAATATGTCTAGTACAAATGTCACATATGCATTAAACACTTCAGCTACATGGTCAACCACCACTTTAGCCACTATCTCCTACCCATGGTGCTACATCACGAAGACAATTGCATCTTCACCTTTCTCAAATTGCTCCAAGAAAGTGGTAGCATTCCTAGAGATTTCTAGGAATGAATGGTGTTGTAATAACAACATTTTTACCTCCCAAGCATTGGGATCTAACCTTGCAGACAGTTGCATTTTTTGGGTAGAGAAGATTGGACCACCCCTCTCTATCTGGCTAACTATTTGAGCCACCTCATTAAGGTGACTCGTTGTAGGTTGGCATATAGATGGATCTGCCCCACTCGTTCCTGCTCATTGCTCTTATTCACTCAAGAGCTATTCTTAGATTTTGCACAAATTCTTAATGGCTATGTGGGCCTCCGGTGTTGTTTCCTAAGTGGGTGATGGTGATGGCTACTCCCCTTCGTAAGTTGTTGATGGCATTTTATTTTTCATGATCTCTAACCATGAGGCCAAAGGAGCATGCCTAAGGGTATCATTGGAATAGCAAACAATGCCTACCATTTTGCAAAGTTTCCCAATGAGACATAAAAAGGATAGGGTCTTCCTTCCATGTTCATTCTCCTTGAAGTGCTTCTCAATCTCTAAGTTGATCAACTATGGAAGGTTATCGAGAAATTTTTTGCTTAGAGAGGTGCATGCTCGAGTAGAGAAGATGGTTGCCTTGCTTAGCCTCACCATTGGATTGAGTTGATAGGCTGCAATCATGAATTAAATTCACTCTATTGATGTGAGTGCACCATACTCCTTACGGTCAACCCCGTAGCATCACTAGGTCCACTTCCTCTTGGCCTTAAGATCATCTTTTGTGGATAGTTTAGCCAGCTATGTTCTAGTATTAGGCAACCGAAGTGCCTATGTGATAGCTTTTTCCAAGTAG
The DNA here is from genome assembly GCA_015680685.1 of Gnetum montanum. Lineage (NCBI taxonomy): Eukaryota > Viridiplantae > Streptophyta > Gnetopsida > Gnetales > Gnetaceae > Gnetum > Gnetum montanum. The sequence continues at coordinate 139,481 of MNCI01031808.1, forward strand.
GACACTTGAATGTCCTTGATTTTGATAATGAACCCTGACCTTTAGCTACTCCAAAAGAGATATGTCTCTCCCATGTACCACTACCCACTGGATATGATTACTAGCCACATGGGAGAGGCTTATAGTTATGCCTTGACATCCTTTGGAGATTTCTCCAAAAATGGCCTAAAGTTGATCTCTTGAAGAATGGATCGTTTAATTTCTTGGGACTTGATGATATCAAGGCAGGCTTGAGTCAAAGTGACCTTAAGCCTTGGTGTGGGTCTAAGCACTTCTCCTCTTTGGGATTGTTCTATTGACACTTCTTCTTCTAGAATCTGTTGAACAAATTCTACTTCGAGCTTCTTATGAAGAGGTCCTATTGCATGGGTTGCTTCTAGTAATTCTTGGCCTCGTTCTTGTTGGCCCCTTCCAACTCTAGCCTACTTCTCCCATGGTTGCGAGGGTTCTCCTTCCTATGAACATTTTTGTTTGGGTGCCATTTGTAATCACAATAAGACCATGGATTAGCAATCATTATGTAACCTTAAAATAATTTGAATACCATATCTCTTAAGGATGGTTACACTTTGGCTAAGTTGTGATTATGGTTGATTTAGTTAATCCAATTATCATTTATTTATGTATTTTCATTAATAAATCATCTCAAAGCTTATTGGAAGGGTTAACATAGGACAAAGTTGATGTTTATATATGGTTAAGGTTATTAACCCTTTGGGGAAGTTAGGAAAATTTTCAAAAATTTTCATCAATTTTTCATTGGAAACATTAAGGTTTACAACCCCCACAATAAAGATCTTACCTCTAGTAAGTGTAGTATTAAGAAACAAAGTAATTTGAAAAAATAGTTGAGAAGTTATAAGCTCTGGAAGGTTTTGGGCTTTGAAAAATTTTTCAAACTCCCATTGTGTTATGAGAAAATGGTAAAAAATTGCAAAGTGTCTAGTAGTATATATAGGGTTTTTGCACTGTGTCGATGAGGCCTAGTTGATTGGGCCTCGTTGATTAGGGTGGATGCATCGATGGGGCCTCAACAATGTAACTATTGACCGCCATATTCAAACTTTGACATTAGTCAAACTTGAAAAATATGAAGAGCTTTTGAGTGAAATTGGTGTTAAATGAAAGCTTAGAAGACTAAGAATAATATGAAAACATGAGAAGAGGGTGTTGAAGCTCATAAATTTGGAAAAAAGAAGAAAAATTGATTTAGTGGATGAATGAAATGAATGATTAAGAAGCACTAAGCAATATACACAATAAAAAATTGTAAAGATAGGATTTTAGTGATGTCAAAGATAAGGAATTTTAACTAACCAAGCCAAAAGCTATGCAAGTGGATCTTCCTCATAGTAGGCTCATGCCCTTTTTGCCCTTGCATAACCTTAACTAAAGACTCGATGGGCCCCATAATCAATTAATGGTCATGAAAAGTTAAGGACCAACCTAAAAGAATCTACTCAAGAATCTCAACACATCAGACCAAGATATAGAGCATAACATAGAACATAGTAGTGAGGTGAGTTATGGCAACATGGATGGATGATAGAGAAGGTGGAATGGAGTTCTAAATTAAGGTAATAATAAGTCCCTTGTAAAATTTGTGGTTAAAATGACCCAAAAAGTTTCATCCAAAGTTGAAACCAAAACCATCCACTTTTAGTGACTTCACATCGCTGCTCCAAGACTGATCCTCTCACTTGAGACACAAGAGTGCTTCCACAAAACAACCACCATTCCACAAAGAGAGGAAAAGAGAAGTAGGAAGTGAGAGAGAGGGCCTTAGTTAGAGGGGACCTTCAGGCATAAGTGCATGTCTTCCGAGTCCCATAACCAATGATTGTAGCCTATTTATTTGTCTAAGGAATGTGCTTTGAATTCCCATTGTTTTTTTTTTTCTTTTCTTTTCTTCTTCTTCTTTTTAAATGGGAACCACACCATGCAATGACTTATTTGTGTCAAAGGGATGTGCTTTGAATTCCCATCATTTTTTTTGAAATGGAAGCCACACCATGTAATGACGTTATTTGATTTCCTATTAGTGGTTGGTGTGGAATGGTAAGAAGTGAAAAAACACCCAAGAACTCAACCAAGTAAAAGAGTATAAAGAGTAATTGAGTCCCCTTTAAGTCACACCCTTTACAAACCTTTGAATCTTTCCTAATTCTTGAACTACCAAGGTCATCAATTGATTAAAATTTTCTTTAATGAAAAGGGATCTTAAATTCCCATAACAAGGAAAACCATAGAGCTCATTGGATGGGCAGATGACATGGACTCACTGCCTATTCCATGAAAAATAAACCATGCCAAAGATCAACAATCACACATTAAGCACAAATCATCATTAGTAAATAGCAACAGTGGCACTGTGTCTTGTGGCAACAAAGCAAATTTATAAGCAAAAATAAGAAAATATCATATTTGGACAAAACAAAAAACAAAGTAAAATATATAAGAAAGTGTAAAATAGTCAAGAAGGTTCAAATGTACTAAAGATTGTGTAAAATTTGAAAAATCAATGATTTGTAAAATAAATAATTTGGCAAAATCAAAAACGTAAAAAACAAAAAGTAGAAAAACTGAGAAACGAATTTGATGGTTAGCATGGATGGCCATTTCCCTCATGACTAAGTTGGAAGGAGGAGATCTAAAAAATAGAACATGGTTGTCCATTTGTTGAGGTGACATTTACACTAACTTATCTAGGTTCAAGGAAAAGCATGACTTGTTGAATGTTGACCAACTACTTTTTATTTGGGCTGTCAAGTTTGTAGATCAACATGACCCCAAAGGAAAAAGTTTGATCAATTATATAATGTCCCTTCCATAATGTTTGGAATTTCATATTTTGGGATACATGTGTGGGGTTCTAGTAAAGAACCTTATCTCCTAGTTGAAGTTTTACTTTCCTGATTCTAAGGTCATGACATTGCTTGTTGTATGCCTTATTCACCTCATTCAAGGATAGGGCCACTACTCTATTTTCATCTAGCATATTTAGATTAATTAGTCATTCTTTCTATGCTAGACTTAGGTCAAGGTTTAGATCATAGGCTATTGAGAGTGTACAGAGCTCAGATTAAATCAAGAGTTTTGGAAGTTTCATGTACACTAACTTATATGGAGAATAGCCAATAGGAAGTTTCCAAGTTGAATGATAAGCCCAAAGAGCATCGTTAAGCTTTGTACTCCAATCCTTCCTATATTTGCTAATGGTTCATGCTAGTATTTTTTTAATCTCCTGGTTGGTTACCTTTGCTTGACTATTAGCTTAGGGGTGGTAAGGTGTTGTTAATTTATGTTCTACCCCCAAGTGTTGCATTAGTTTTCTAAATGTGGCACTTGTGAAATGAGTTCTATTATAAAAAATTAGTGAACATGGCACCCCAAACCTATTCACAATATTTTGCTATATAAATTTGGTAGTAGTGGATGATGTACAATCAATAATAGCTACTACTTTTGCTCATTTTATGCAATAATCAACTACTACTATAATATACGATTTGTCGTTGAACATGGATGTGATGGGACCCATGAAGTAAACACCCCATATGTCGAAAGGTTCCAATGGTTGAATCCACTATTAAGGATCTTCCATGTAAGCAGTCATTCCCTTGTCTCATTGACAATGTTCACAAGACTTAATGAACTAGTGGGCATTCCTAAAGATTATAGACCAATAGTATCCTACCATCAAGATTTTTATGACCATGCATCTCCCTACATAGTGGCCTCCACAAGGCCTTTCGTAAGAATCCTGGAGAACGTGCAATTGATCTTTGTTAGGGACACACCAACAAATCAGGCCATCAACATACACCTTGTAGAGGTGTCCATTAATTTCCATGAAGTATTTAACCTAATGAAGAAAATATTGCTTTTTTCTAAAATTCAAGTCTTGTGGCATCTCTTGAATGAGAAGATATGTGAGGATGCCATTATATACCATATTGTTTTTGCTGGCATTTATTCACATATTAGTCCAGTAAAGAGGAGTTTGTCTAGAAATTGATCAAAGAGTCAGCTCTCCTCCTCTTTTTTATCCCATCTTAAGTGAGAAAGGTGGTCAGCAACCACATTCTGGATCCCTTTTGGTCTACCATAGTGAGATCAAATTCTTACAAGTTTATGAGCCACTGTATGACACAAGGGTTCATCATCAACTTATTCATGAGAAAGCAAATTGCACTATGGTCCCTATGCACAAATACTTTGTAACCAAGCACATAGTACCTAAATTTTTCTAGTGCATACATCACTACCATTAGTTCTTTTTTCATGATGGTGTAGTTTAACTGTGCTCCCACAATGCTTTGACTCGCATAGTGGATATAATATGGACATTTCTTATAATCCATCTACATGAACATTATTCCCAAAGCATAGTTAGATGCATTTGTCATGATATGGAAGTGTCTAGACTAGTTTGGTGCTCATAGAATTGGTGTTACTATGAGTTTCTCCTTTAATTGTTAGAATGCATGTTCATATTCCTTGGTCTAGATGAAGGGTGCATCTTTTTTTGTAAGATTTACCAACAGCTTTGTGATCTTAGAGAAATTATCTATGAATTATTGATAGTACCTAGTGTGTCCAGGGAATGACCAAACATCTTTAATGGTCTCTGGTTCATGTTATTCCTTGGATGATCCTTATTTTTTTTGGGTCTACCTCAATCCCTTTTTACAAAATTTTTTGCCCTAGCACAATGCCTTCTTGGATCATGAGATGGCTTTTTTGCCAAGTGAGCCATAGATTTTTCTCTACACATCTCTTCAATACTTACTCAAGTTAGTCTAAGGCTTGCTCAAAGGTAACTCCATAGGTGGAAAAGTCATCCATGAAGACTTCAACATGACTACCAATCTACTATTGAAAGGTACTAAGAACTAAGCATTGAAAGGTTGCAAGGGCATTGCACAGGCCAAATGACATCTTACAATATGCAAAAGTCCCCCAAGGACTCATGAATGTCATCTTGGATTGATCTTCTAAAGTAATTTTGATTTGGTTATAGCCACTATAACCATCCAAGAAACTCTAATAGCAATGCCCATATATAGTTTCTAACACTTGATCTACAAATGACAAAGAAAAATGATCCTTAAATGTTCCCATATTCAACAACCTAAAAGTCAATACAGACCCATCATTTGCCTTCCTTCTTTGGTACAAGTACAAGTGGGTTAACCCACTCACTATCTGTAATGGGATACACGAACCCTGCCTTGAGGAGTTTCTCTATTTATTCCTTGATAGTTTGCTTTAATTTGGGGTTTAGCCACCTCTGCAGCTACCTTCTATGCTTCTTGGCCAAGTTAGTGTAGATGCAATGTTGGCATATCCTTGGATCAATTCATGTTAGCTCTAGAAATGACTAAGCAAAGGTTGTTGACCATTTATTCACCACTTTCAACAACTTTTATTTTATTTAGGATCAAGTTTGGCATTAATTATGACTAGTTTACCATTATTTAAAAATGCATACTCCATACCAGTCAGTAAATTTTTTTAGCTCTAAGGGCTCCTACTTGAAGTGATTAGGGATTTTCAACTCTCCCCAATAGGTATCATCATCTTCATTAAAGAGTTGGGAATGAACTTGTTCAATTTTGTCCATGCCTTCAACATATGCACAAGTGAGGCTCTTACCTAGCTCCATGCATACTGTGTTGCTATCTGAATTAGCTATCAACCACTGGATGCCCTTCTACTTTGTGGCTATCATGTATAGACACCTTTGAATGTTAATTTCTTGTGCACACTAATTGCATGACTTAATGTATGTACTCTTGATTAACCAAATATTGTGCACACAATTGCACCTATTATCACTATATGTGATGCATGGAATACACTTCTTCTTAATTTTTCCTAGCTCATTTTTCTTAAATATTTCTAAAGATAGGCCCCTTATGCCCATTCTTGCATCAATTGTGCTTAACCAAGCTCTTTCCATAATGATGGGGAAGTCATTTTTACAATTTTCCACCTTGATCATCAAAAAATCAATAGGATAGGACAACCCACAAACTATGATCGCAATGTCCTCTACTAAATCCAAAGGAATAGTAATTGACTGATCTACTAATTCTAAATGAATGTTGCTCTTCTTAAGAGGTGGCAGGTTCTAGGCCTTATACATGTCATGGGAGACAAGATTAACTCTAGAACTAGAGTCAAGAAGAGCTTTGCATGGCTCTTGTCTAGCAATCTGTAGATAAATGAGTGGACTTCCTAGATATGATCTTTTTGTAGGAAGATTGCAAGCCTTGATCTATTAAGAAACAACATGAGTTAGCATTATAGTGTGGATCCTAGGAGACACTTGGTTTGAAGGGCACTTGAAGGTATTTAATGCAGAGGATGAGGATGCTAGAGATACAAGATGATCAGCTAGAGTAGGTTGTGAGGTTTGGAGATGACTACTAGGCTAGAAGAAAGGTCTTTTCCTAGATTGATTGTCCAGACCACTTGGGTGAAAAACTGGTTGTGAATGTACAACCCTTGTAGCATTTCATTATCATGGCTATGGAGTAATCTCACCTTGCATGGATGGAGCAAGAGGTAACTAGGTTGAAGGTAGAGGTGTATGTGCAAAGGGATGTGAAGGATGATATGGATATGGATATGGGTTTTCCCCTAGAGTAGGTGGTGAATGTGTTTGGTGGTACTCTAAAGGGTAACAATGATGTTGAAATGATGTATGACTTTCAAAACTTCTAGGGGAGACGAGCTATTGAACATAGTACCCATATGAATTTGGTTGCCTATAAGGGTACTATTGCCTAGGTGGTGGCAATCCCCATGATTGTGGTTAATACCACCATTGGTATTGTTCGTATAGTTGTGAAGGAGTTCCACTTGGGTAGTAAGCTTATTGTTGTTGGTGGAATTGCCTTGGACTGCCTTGAGGGTAAGGTAATCATCTTAGAGATTGCCTATGTGCTAGCCAAGGATTTAATGCATACACTCTAGACTCTTGCAAGTGTGACACCACAAGGCAACATCCCTTCGGATATTCATATTGGCAAATGCCACATTTAGTTTCATCATCAGAGTCAAACTTCACAACTTCCTCTACTACAACAACTTTGCCCTTACCTCTTTGGTAGGCATGTTCAGCTTCTTTTCGCCTCCTATGATTATGATCACTATTTTGCTCTTTGGATTCTTCAACAATCTTTAAAGTAGTTTAAAAATTTTTATCCAAAGAGTCCCATAACTTGTCAACCTTGGCCTAAATATTGAAAATCTATTTTTGGATGGGCAAGGTCTTTTTTTTCACCACTTCATTGAGTGGTGACTCCTCCTCATCATAAAATCGAATCTCTTGTTTTCTAATGGATGGGTCCCTATTATACTCTTCATCACTTTCCATTTTTTGTATCTCACCTTCTTCTTTTGCTACTTGCTCAATTAGCCTCTGAATCTAATGAGATCTCAATTCAAACAATCTTCCTTGGGCATACACCACAAGGGTTCTTCTTGTTTTTGCTTTGAGCCCATCTATGATGTGGCGAAGTTGTTCCCTCTGAGAATAATCATGGCCAAGGCATCAGTGTAACAGTGAATAGTATTGGCCCATGGCAGCATCCAAGGGTTCATGTGCTCCCTATCTCTAGCCTTGGATTTTCCTTCTTAGATTAGACATTTTGGAATATGTTTAATATTTGTCATTAAATAGTTCTAACATGGTACTCCATCTATGGATAGATTCTAGCTCTAAGGACTAGTACCAACTTTTAGCTTCCTTAATGAGTGTCCTTAGGAAAATCTTGAGTTTTTGCCACTTAATTTCTATGTTCTATAAGCTACAAGCATCTTGAAAAGCTTGTAGACGTGTTTCTAGATTAGAATTGTATCCCCCCTCAAATCTTGGGATACTATTCATGTTTAAGTGCTTGATCTAACTATCCTTCATATGCCTAGTTGGGATTTTAACTACCTCCACAATGTTGAGCATACTTTGAGTTACTAAGAGAGGTTCATCATCATCACTGTGTTGATGATGTCGATGATGGTTTTGGCCACCCCTTCGGTTTTGGTGGCCTTCACGATCATTGTTATTTCATCGATCACTTTTATCATAGTTGTTTTGATGGTGGTTTCCATGAGAACTGTCAAATGAAGAGGAATGTTCAGAATTGGATGAAGAGGATGAAGAGGAAGGTGGATCACCATAACCACCACGGTATCTACCACCACTCTTATGCTTATTACAATCACCATCCTTAGATCCCTTATTGTTGTCGTGTTTACCCAAGTCCCTACCTTGGCTATTACTTTTTTCTGAACCCAATTTATGAATAGTGGATCATAGGTTTAGGTTCACATCCTTGCCATCAGTAGCAAGGGGTGGAGAAACTTCATGTTGAGAACCTTCAATAGGAGGATCCTCAATGTTATCTTGATTTAATAGGAATAAGGGATTGGTGTAATGTTTCCCCTTTATAGCTTCATGGAGTTTCTCTTGATGTTGATCTCATTTGCATTATGTTTTAATGGAATAGTAGTTTCGAGTGTCATATCCATCCACAACATATTCTTTGTGAAGATTTGCTATGCCTAGCTTCTTAAGGGTTGAATAGCATCCCAGGCATAGATCGATCAGGGGGTAAGACAACATTGCTCTCCATATCATGCCATCGTAGCTATTCATCTTGATGTAGGATGAAGGTGAAATTTAGTATGAACTCATCTGAATAAGTGTATACCACCTTGCATTCTTATGGGACTGGTGGTTTGGTATCTTCATGCTTGTTGGAAGAAGAAGACATTTTGCAAAAATAAAATAAAATTATCAGTGTGCTTTTATAATTTTATGTATAGTGGAAATGATATTGACCTTTAGGTTCATATAATAATATTAATAGTACTCACTTAAACCTAAATAGTGCACATTCCACAAACAACAACAATGCCAATGATGAGCAACAAGGTACCCCTATGCCCAACCATACGAATCACAAAGTGTTCACATGCGATCTAGTTGAATTTCATAAACTTTATCATTTTCAATGCACTAGTCTTTTAGAAATTGAATCTTGCCTTAAGGTCTTTTCAATTACACTAGTGACATTTGTTGATATGGTTAAGTGTAACTAAGGCATGCGATTTTTATCATTTTGTGTTTTATAAGTTGGTGCTCAAATGTAGATAAAAGTAATTAGATTGACTAATTTAAATTAACTAATTAACTAGCATTTAACTAATCCTAACATAAGCCTCCAATCCCACTTTCTGTACATGTCCTGAACCCACGTATCCATTACTAGGTAACCAAGCACTACGCTACTAGGTGTACCAAGCAATAGTGCTGCTGGGATTACCAAGCGAATACGTGTTATGCTCAAAGTAGTTGTCCTTATGTGTGTACTCTATTTGGCTTAATTGCTTCATTTACGTAATAACTGGAAAATAATTAATAACTAATTGAAAATATTTAATAGATAACTAAAAACATTAAATGCATAAATGAAATAGCTAATCTATCCATAGTGCTGTAAGGTTTATCAAAAAGCTCATCTTTATTATCACACACATTGTTGTGCTTAAGTAAAACAATGCTCAAATAAAGATCTGTACACTCAATGACTCCTGCTGCAGGCACTCGGGGAAAAAATTGTAACTTTCAAATGGAAAAAATGCAAGAGCTTCGCTACAACTACTATCTCTACTTTATTATAAATGTTGTTGCAAGTGTGTATTTATAATCGACTATAAGCACTACGTCGATGGGGCCACGTCAATGCATGATATGATGCATCAACTAGGCCTTGTCAACGAGGCCCAGATGATGAAGTTGTGTCGATGAGGTTTTGTCGATGCAACCGACAAAACACGACTCATCACTACATAACAAATATTGTAATTATCGTAATAAGACCTGAAAGTGCAAGTTGTAATTAAGACCTAAAAGGATGCATTGTAATAATAAATATGATTCTTAAGGTAACCTTTGGGGGTTTGACCTAATGTATTTATACCCTATCATTAAAGGTCATCTCAATAGGGAGTTGCAAAGTTAGTAAAGGTGAGTAACATGTGTCAAGTGAAGTAAGACAGAAAGAGGATTGCCCATCCCTTCTGGCCAAAAATAAGCCTAACCGTGGTGGTTGTGCTAGATAGCCTCTAAGGGTAGATGTCAAAGGAAGAAATCCTTGAGGAACTCTCAAATTATGACCAATATATACTATTTCACATTAATAAAGCATTCTTTTCTTTTTCCTTTTGCATTTTCAATGTTACTTTCTTTACACTTAATGTTGAATGTTACATATATTTGATGTTTTTCACATTATCTTCTTTATGCATAATGACTAATATAATGTATATTTGACATTCACCGTAACATCTAATAATGGGATGTCACAAATGATGTCCAACATTTAAAGAAAGTATATAAAAACAAAGATCTAGCTCTTCATAGGGACAAAAGGCAAAAAAGAATTTATGTAACTAATTTATTTTGTTAGGACAAGGCTAGGATGATGATGATGATCTAGAGGCAACTTCAACAAGAAAAAGAGGAGGAAGCAAATGCAAAAAACTACAAGGAACTCTTCTCTACGCTGCCATTGCCATGGCTATGATATGGGAATTCATAATCGGTTCTTAGAGGGACTATTGTGTGGCCAAATATGTTGTGCCCAATAGTATTATAAACACAAGTGATGGTGTGGAATTCTTCCACCAAAGTCTAATTTTCTTTGGAAGAAATAAGTGGGTCAATATGGTGGTTGTATGAAAAAATGAAATGATGGGATGTTACAAACAATGTCCAACATTTAAAAAAAGTATATACAAATAAAGATCTAGCTCTTCATAGGGACAAAGGACAAAAAAGAACTTATGTAACTAGCTTATTTTGTTAGGACAAGGCTAGAATGATGATGATGATACAAAGGCAACTTTAACAAGAAAAAGAAGAAGAAGCAAAAGCAAAAAACTACAAGGAGCTCTTCTCTACACTGCCATTGCCATGGCTATGATATGGGAATTCATAATCGTTTGTTGTTGAAATCAAGTGATGTTAAACCATCTAAGTGTAATCATAATATTATCAAGACTTAAATATGCTGTCAGAATTATCAAAGAACTAACTAATAATTTTGGAAATGATTTCTATAAAAGTAACCAATTGTTTTAGAGATCCTTGGGCCAATGAAGCCCACAAAATCATTTTCAAAGCTTCTCAATAACATTTATGACATTCACCTGCCCTTAGGCTTTGAGGAAACTGAGATTGCCATCTCAAATTTTGCTAATAATTTACAGAATTCAGTTTTAACAATTTGATAATTGGAAGGCATCATGAGTCCAATGTCTTTGGATAGTATTGTTTCCATGATGTAAACCAGTGTTACAGCAGGGTGTCTTCTTCCACACGGTATCAAAAAGTGCACTGTTATTGCTTGTGCATTCCAGAAAATACTTGAACTTCTTTACCTGTTATAAGGAAGCTTCAACTTGGTTGAGAATCAATTCAGTTACAGTCCAGTTACAAAAACATTGACAATTTTCAGAGTTATGGATCATGAGATTTTGTGATGTTTAGCCGGGAAGTTACATCTCATGATGTTTAGCAAGGAAGTTACATCTTATTAATTTTTATTTTAACGCTTGAGGAGGTCTAGTTATTCTTTATATTTTAAATAATCCAAGCCCAATTTTTCTTTTAACGTCGGAGTTATAGTAGACACAGGTTGAAAGGATTTAATCTTCCATTCTTAAAAAAAGGAATCGGTGATGGTACATGCAGTGACAATTTTAAAGAACACAGACAAATGCAAAAAAATACGCTCGTTAGTGTTCAAACATACAAAAGTTTTGAAGGTTACATCAACTTGATAGTTTGAAAGGATCTAAGATCCTAGGATGGCATTTTTTTTTCTTCTCCAACGTGATGTGAAGCATTGCATGTACGTATAATTAAACAATGTTAAGAAAATTATAAATAAGAAAAACAATCTTCAATTTCAAAAACAAACACCCACAAATGACCTCGTTATGTTTAAGGCAAGCTAATTTCAATTTGATTCTTTGCATCCTATTTACAATCTGCAACTGGGCAAAGGGTTTTTTAATGTAATCTTACTTGCACCATGGAAGCTGTTATTTTTTAATTTTCCATTTTTTAAAAAGGGAGAAAGTTCTGGTAGTTTTCTCTGCAGTGACAATCTTAAAGAACAGAGACCAGTGGGGGGGAAAACGCTAGTTTAGTGTTCATACAACAGTTTTCAAGGTTAAATCAACTTGATAGTTTGAAAGGTTGGGAGATGCTTGGATGACATTTTTCTCAACGTGATCGGAATCTCAGACAATATTATAATTAAACAATTTAAGCAATCTTTAATTTCTAAAACAAACACCAAAAAGTGGGCATCCTCTAATTTATACACGCATTTATCATTGAGATTCTTTACATCCCATTTACAACTTGCCAAAGGATTTTTGATGTTATCTTACTTGTATCCTGAAATTTTTAACAATTACTGATAATTGTTGGCTTTTCACTTTGCTGACTTAAAAATCACGGAGGGTTTTAAGCAATTTTTACATTTAAGTGATTAAGTACATTAGGTTGCTAAACCGTTGCAAACAAATTAAACATATTTGAACTTATAAGAGCAGCAGAAGCAAAGACTAAAGTCATACTAATTAACTATCACAATAAAGAGGAACAGTTTGTAATACCTGCAGACAACCACTAGATTAAATCCCGGACAAAGTTGGGATTATTTGCAATTCAGGTACCTTCCAAAGAAACTCTGAAAGGAGCACAATGATAATACAGAATAATTCTGTAAGATATTTCAAATCCCAAACCTAATCTTCACAATGGGAAATGTTCATGAACCCAGTCCCACCACCCTTTGATGGTCTTGGTCTTTGTCTTGGCTTCTCTTCACTTTGTTTCATTGTCTTGACTACATGAAACGCTCCAGTGGGAAACCTACAGAAACACTCATTTTCTCCAAAGGAACTTTCATTGAACGTGAACTGTGTGCTTATCGGAATCTTCAAATTAGCCTGTTATCCGGAAGATTGAAAATACTTAAAATGTTGAGGGAGTGAAACTGCATAGGAAGTTTCCCAGACAATTGGTTGAATTTTAGCAGGGCATTTCCATCTGCGCTTAAGGATCATGATGATGATGCACAGGTGACTCGGAGCGGCAAAAGTAAAAACAAAATACTACTATTGCTAAAGAATCTTCTCTTGACTACTACTCATGCATTCACTCTTCTCTGCACAGCACAAGTAGGTAAAGTTTGTGTGAGTGCATTCTTATTCAGATGTGTGAAGTTTTAATCTTTGTGTTAAAGTTTAGGATTAAATTTATGATTTACTTTCGTAGAATTTTAAATTGTAAGAATTACCTAAGCTTTAACTTAACTCTTTTAGACATTATAATTAAAAATGTTTAAAGAATTCATATCCATTTCATGGTCTCAGATGGTTATTAGCAAATGCTAGCTCCTTCATTGATTTAATTTTAAATTATCATATGCATATAATCCAGTCACTAATGACTAATAATATCACTTTCTAATAATGATGATAGAATGAAAAATAAAAACAAAACAAAGCACTGAAAACTACATTTTTTGGATTCTTAACATAAAAATATGAAACGTGCAAAGCATGCAGCCATGTTACATGCATTTACTGAGTTAACTGCTTTTTCGTACTATACTTTTTTGAATTTATTTATTTTTCATACAAAATTGAATATCACCAGGCTGACCAAACCTTAACTACTTCAAAAAAAGTTGAATATGACTTAGGATCTTTAACCTTTTTTCTTAAAAAAGAGTTAATTCATATTTAGTGATTCATCATGCAATCCTCCTTAGACCGGTGACCTGCTAAGCTCTTCATTACTAAACAAATACCTTATTGTGAGAAACTGAAGCAAACCATCAATGTAAATAAATGAAGCCCAAACTTCGGTCAAGGAAAAAGCTGTCATTAACTGAAATCGCATACTAACTCTATTTAAACGTGTCAGCTTAATGCACTAAACAGTTTAATTGCTTCCATTTTAACTTTAATCTTTCGCTTACGAAGAAGGCAGTTGGTAGAATCCATCAAGTCATAAGGAATATTAAGAGTCGGCCATTCCAAAGAACCCATACGTACTTGAAAGCGATCTTAAAGCTCACCAAAATGAACTCGAACGCTTGCAATAACAAATAATCTCTTTTTAAAATCTCCTTTGCCTTGTATTGTTTTTGGCTGTTAAGATTTCAAACTATTTTTATAACCGGACAACAGGAATGACAAAAGAAATGACCCTTTAGATGAGCATAATAATGTTATGCTCTTGGCGCACTGCAATGTTTCAGAGTGATAGATTCAACAGTCTATACGCCCTGATTCACACAATCAGCATTAATACAAGCAATCAAACATCATATCGGAGAGCTGAAAGTCCTGTCATTAGATTTCAACCCACTTTCCTTTCCTGCATATTTGCAAACATTATTTACAAAGCCTTCAATCGAAATCCAGGATAAACTAATGCTAAAATAATTGCATTCCATGGCACTACGTTTTAGGCAAAAATCTTTCTACAAATAGGGCATCCTCGACTGAGCCAGAACTTGCATATATTGCAAGCAGTGAATTTCTTGCAAAACAATCCGATTGTGCAGACAACTTGGCAGAAAACGATCAAGCTCTGCAACAGATTTAGTGATATGAACGTGCACCTGTTTTGTTTCTTTCCATAAACTCAAACTGTCAAAGCCTGAGCAGCTTTCTGAATGTTAATCAGTCCATTCCACCATTGCTTGAAAATAAAAAACATAACATTGCCTGCCTTTTCAATGTTTCTTCGTTTGTGGGAGAAGCCACAAACTATGGCCAACTAATAGCCAGTAGATCTACTAAAATCATGTAATTGCTGAAATCCACAGCTCTCCATGGAATTCTATTGAAAAAGTAGATGACCCTGCCCGTCTTCCAAATGGAAAATTAATTTATGTTCCAAGTGAGAAAGGTACACAAGATACAATAATCCCTACCAACATTATTCACAAGTTCAAATTCAGGGCTCAGCCACGTCTTTACCTATTCCCGTGTAATTTTGTTACCAAAAAGCACATCGAAGATGTAGGATGTCATTCTTTTCCATAAAAGAATCACTCATTTCTAAAAATTAAAAGACATTCCTCAACAATTTGAATCTCATTGCTTTTGGTATACCTAATTTTTATGAATACATGTAAAGATGTTGCATCTACCTTGTACCTTCACCTTAGCTTTATAGCCTTTCACCTTTAGTAGTCTTCACCCTCTGATCGAAGCACCCTAGAGAGTAGGAGTGATGAAAAGGCAAATGAACCTGTAAATGGCCTGATAAATAGACTCTTAAAAGTTAAAAACACGATTGTGAACAACTTAACAGCTTTATGGAGTCTTACTGGAGGAAAATTACTGAATTTGCAATGTATATAGCAGTATTAAAAAGATTCAGTATGACATAGAGGTAAATCTGTTTCATAGTTCAGATCTCTATGTTGCTGATTTTTGTCGGTACTACAAAATCAAAAGACCAATTTCCCAGATAAAAAAGTACCTGGAAAAGTGTAGTGAGCTGTTTGGCTATAACTAGCTTTGCCGTTGCAGAGTTTCCCGGAAACATTCATGGTACTCATTTAAAACCAGGGATTACTAAATACGTTTATTGTTCTTTGGGTATCATAAATTTTTTTATTAATAAACAAAAAAATTTCTCATTTGACGGAGACTTCCTGTTATTGACATCAAATCATTTTTAGATAACTTAAATTCCAAGCTTCTATTTTGCAAAATAGCTTAAATCGCAAGAACAGAGTTGATTGTCCCCCACTTCTGTATATCAATGGAATGACGTATGTGTAAACTGGTCCTGCACATCGTTTCCATGATGGGAAACTACAGGACTTACGCTGCTATTGTGTATGCGCCAAGCCAGTTGTGCATCTTTAAAATACTGAAATTAAATTATTGAAATGAATATCCGAATTGCATCTCTCAATCGTGATATTAAATCTCGTGATTTACTCTGTTCGAATAAGTTGTATTCTAATTTCTTTCAAGTATGAAAGTTAGAAACGTAAAGGACCATAGCCATTCTTCATTTAGTTTTTGTTAGACTCCGATCCTTCATTTAAAATTGTAGGTTCTTTGTCTACATTTTTTTCTTCAGAAAAGCTATCAGTAGCATTCAGATACAGAAGCAAACAATATTTGCTAGATGTATAAAATGCGAATCAACCTTGAATGTCTATGAAATATTATTCTTAACATATGCGCTTTGAAATCTTTAATTAATGAAGGGAAAAAAGCTCTGCACAAAAATGTATTTTTTACCATTACAAAGAACACAGGAAAATCTCTTATATCATATCATTCATATATATATATATATTCTAGCCTAGTCCTAAGGTCAGCTGCATGGCTTCTTTTTCACCATTTGTTTCTTCACCATTTGTTTCTATGAAGAGCTCGATCTTTGTTTATTTGCAGGAGTGTGTCATTGCCCATTTTCTACAGCAACCCAGCCCTATGACTACTATACATTGCATATGGTACATACCATAACGTTTGCAAATTTTGATAAAGAACTCATCCATGAAATTTGGAAAGGTTTTACAGCTGACTACCAACTTGATACTAACCCTTCTCTTTCATATCTGGCTTAGAACCGGCATTCTGATGCTGTAAATTAAAAACTTAAAATGAGAAAAGTCAATTATTCTATTTTTTAAATCTTCATTCAAATGACTTTGTTGCTTGAAGTTAGTTATCTAAAATTACAGTTGTCGGCAACACATGCACATAGATAAATAGCAAGATAACATTTAATTTGAAAAAAAAAACAATTAATGTAATCCAAGTGGCCTCTTTTGCATTTTACATTTTTACTAAATTAAGTATAACGGAAAGCCAATAGCAGATATAATAAAACATGTTCATCAAGCACTTTATACAGTAGCTCCGCACAAGCAAACTACATTGAATCTGAATAGCCTTGGAATCAGTTCAAATTAAATAGGTTACAAAGAAACGAGGGAAAGCATCCTAGAGCAATTACCATGCCATATGATACCTGAAAACCTAATCCAAATGCTAACACTGACAAAATTTCATCAACCCAGCTCCACCACACTTCACCGCTCTTCGTCTTCAATCCAGTTTCTCTTGGCTTTGACTTGTTGCATAAGTTGGTAGTGGTTAATGCGCACAAACACTCACTTTCTCTCAAGGAATTTTGGTCTGCGCTGGGGAATTTCTCCTAATGACCTATCATATGAAACATTGAAAATACTTAAAAAGAAATCTAAGGACCCCAACTGCCCTGGAATTTCCCCAAACAGTCTGTTGAATCTTAAATCCAGTGCTTCCAAAGCCGTTAAATTGTCAATGGGCGGAGGTATACTGCCACTCAACATGTTATGATAAATTGAGTAACCTCTAATGAGGGAGATCTCCAACCGAATCTCACCTGTGAGATTGTTGATTGACAAGTCTATAACATTGTCATCAGGTATTACAAACAAGTCATCAAGTCCTGGCACTTTTTCAGTCAGCATCACTTTCATATTCTGCATGTTAATTTTCCTGTCTGGTATGACTATGTACTTTGTTGAGAAGAAGTATGAATATCTGAGATTGAGAATCTTATTACGGTAGTCTGTGCTATTGGCTAATTGCTGAAATTGCTTGAGCTGTTGAAGCAGGGGTGGAATATTGTCATGAAATTGATTGTTAGAAAAGTCCTAACATTTGCAGATTTCTGAAATTCACTACCCACGTAGCAATGGTTCGTTTAAGCAAATTCCACGGAAATTATTCATGTAACGATCAAGGAAGATGGAAATATTAGAGAAAGCATACCATGAAAGTTGTTCCCCATGTACAGATACGACAGCTTCTGGTGGTTGCCAATAGTTCCCAAGATACTGCCGCTGAATTTGTTTTCAGAAACATCCAGACACCAAATTTACAGTTATCCAACACCCTAAAGGATTTGCCCAGTTTTCTGGTTTCCTCTTAAACTTACATAGGCTAGCTGGACCATAACACCTATACACTATGCACTCTGGAATTTTTCATTTCTTGTAACCCACACATTTCTGGTGGCAACGCTTCCAAATTTGGTGATGCTATTCTCAGGTCAACCAGATTGGTGAGATCCGCTACGAAGTTTGGGATTTTGGTGTGTTTAATGCAATCTGTTATTGCATCTTGATCCTTGGTATAAAATGGTAACTCTTACCTGCCTCATCTGGCACAAGGCTGGTGAAATAATGTTTATGATGGAATCTGAATGTACGCTTAACATCGTGAGCCGGCTCAGCCTCCCTAATTCTGATGGAATTTTGCCAGTGGGCCTGTTTGCATAAGTCTGTCAGCCTGAAGATTTCCCAGCTGCCTTGGAATTGGACCCGTAAAGAAGTCTCCTTGTAATTATAGAGACTCAAGATGTGACAGATTTCCTAAGAAAAAGGAATTGAGCCACTGCCACCACTGAACTATACACCAAGATTTTGCAACGGGCTGAGATTAGCAAGCTCTCTTGGAAAACTTCCCTTTACCATGTGATGCGTCCAGTTGCAAAGCAGGTTTCATTTGTAATTCCTTCTTGAATTGGAGCGAAGCTTTGCATCTGCATCTGCATTACTTAAGGATGATGATGATGATGCAGAGAACTTTGCATCTGCATCTGCATTACTTAAGGATGATGATGATGATGCAGAGAACCTGGCCATTGCCTTGGCAGATCCCCAAGCCTAGATACAAATGGAAGAAGGTTAGTATTAGCTTGGCAGCCCGCTATAAAACCTTGCCAAGTTTCCTAGATGAGTTCGTTTTCATATTTTATAGGTGCTAGGGCATTCCCAGAAGTGATGGGCAGCAGTCACAGCGCCCAATTGCAATGAAAAATAGGCAAGGACTTGCTACAGCTAGAAATGATGCCCAACATCTAAAGAAAATGCATACAAATAAAGATGTAGCCCTTCATAGGGACCAATGGCAAAAAAGAACTTATGTAGCTAACCCCATTTAATTAGGATAAGTTTAAGATGATGATGATGCAGAGGCAGCTCCAAGCCTCCAACAAGAAGACAAGAAGAAGAAGAAGCAAAAAGCTACAAGGAACTCTTCTTTGCACTGCCATTGCCATGGCTATAATATGGGAATTCACAATCGGTTCTCAGAGGGACTACTCTCTTGCCAAATATGCTGTGCCCAACAGTATTATAGACAGGTGATAGTGTGAAATTCTTCCACTAAAGTCCAATTTTCTTTGGAAGAAATAAGTGGGTCAACACCGTGGTTGATGAGACAATGAAATGACGAAGACTGAACTACTGGAAGTCTTAACATACATTTACCTCGAGGTTAGCTTGTTGGCTTCATCTTAGTAACGAGGGTGAAGAAAATTGAGCAACTTTTTCACCACAACTGAGAAGTCCAAGTGCAATTACTGAAAGAAGTTAGGCAATACCCTGCTAGCCGAACTGAACTGAAATGAAGGTAAACGAAATGAACATTCAAGCTAAGGTGATCCTTTAAAAAGATTTAACACCTTGAAGGTGGCCAAACTTGAGGTCAACATATTCTTTGATAAGTGCAGAACATTTTTACATAATGTGTGTAGCTGAAATTTAACATATAAAATAAAAAGCTAAAAAACAAAAATATAGCTATATTCCTAGCAACAATGTCATTTGTATTTGACTTTATACATTGTACATCTAAGTATTATGATGATGAATTCAAATTATAATGAAATTATAGATTAACTGTATAACCAAATAAATTTAGATTGCATTTTGATTTGGATCTATGGATAAATTTCAGAATTCCTTTTATGAAAATTTCTTTTTCTTTTAGACTAGTTTCAAAATTCCTTTTATGGAATTTTTTGAAATTTATAGCTCAGTACTACATACTGAAATTGAATATGTGACTTCAGATTACAAGCCAAAACTCCTACCACTAAGGTAACATTTTTATTGTTGAAATCCAGTGATGTTAAGCCATAATCCTCTAAGCAACCGTGATTATTATATTATCATAATTATTATATTATCATGACTTATATGTGTTGTGGAAATTATCAAGGAACTAACTAATACTTTTGGAAATGATATTTATAAAAGTAACCAACTGTTTTAGAGATCCCTGGGCCAATGAAGCCTGCAACATCATTTTCAAAGCTTCTCAGTAACATTTATGACATTCACCTCCACTCAGGCTGAGGAAACTTAGATTCCTATCTCTAATTTTGCTAATAATTTACAGAATTCAGTTTTAACAATTTGATAATTGGAAGGCATCATGAGTCTGATGTCCTTGGATAGTATTGTTTCCATGAGTCTAATGTCCTTGGACAGTATTGTTTCCATGATGTAAACCAGTGTTACAGCATGGTGTCTCCTTCCACATGGTATCAAGAAGTGCACTGTTATTGTTTGCGCATTGCAGAAAATACTTGAACTTCATTACCTGTTACAAGGAAGCTCCAACTTGGTTGAGAATCCATTTAGTTACAGTCCAGTTACAAAAACATTGACAATTTTCACAGTTATAGATCATTAAATTTTGTGATGTTTAGCCGGGAAGTTACATCTCATAATGTTTAGCCGGAAGTTACATCTTATCAATTTTTATTTTAACGTTTGAGGAGGTCTAGTTATTCTTTATATTTTAAATAATCCAAAGCCCAATTTTTTTTATGGTCGGAGTTACAGGGGACACAGGTTGAAATTGAGAGTAATGGGATTTAATCTTCCATTCTTAAAAAAAGGAATTGGTGATGGTACATGCAGTGACAATTTTAAAGAACACAGCCAAAAAATACACTCGTTAGTGTTCATACAGAAGTTTTGAAGGTTACATCAACTTGATAGTTTGAAAGGATGTGAGATCCCGGGATGTCATTTTTTTTCTGCAACGTGATGTGAAGCACTGCATGTACAGATAATGGTATAATTAAACAATGTTAGGAAAATTATAAATACCAAAAAACAGTCACTCCAAAATGGAACCTCGTTATGTTGAAGGTAAGCTAATTTCATTTTGATTCTTTGCATCCCATTTACAATTTGCAACTGGGCAAAGGGTTTTTTAATGTAATCTTACTTGCATCCCGAAATTTTTAACAATTACCATTAATTGTTAACCTTATCACTTTTGCTGACTTCAAAATCACAGGGGCTTTTGAGGGATTACATTCAAATCAGGTACCTTCCAAAGTACCTTGCTACATCGTTGCAAACAAATTAAACATATTTGAATTTTAAGAGAAGCAGAAACAAAGATTAGAGTCATATTAGATCAATGATAAATAAAACTAGGCAAAAAGCCTTGTTCAGTCTGAAAAATGAATTTAAAAAGTTGGGTAACTTAGATGACTTGGTGAAAGAACTCAGCCACATTTTACAGGTAGAGTAATGTTAAAAATCACTTAACATACTTATCAAATATATCTTTTTCAATATAATTAATGTTTTAAATATGCCTTAACGTAAGTTCTAATCCTAATGTAAAAGCAGACCTTTAATCAACAATACCAGCTGGAGCATCATCAGGTATTATTGAACTCAGCATAATGCACAAAATTACTGGTAGATTTGTTTGTTTTATAAGTTATTTCTTCTATTTAAATATTCATTATATTTTATTTTTAAAATATTTTTATTTTTTAATAAAATATTTAAGCCCAATTGAGCAGCCAACTTGACCAGAATCAAAGATGAACCCGCAGTGAGCAGCAAACTTGGCTGGAATCAAAGATGAACCTGCAGTTAATCACCACATTGGGGATTTACCGCCTTGTTATTGTATTAGACTATTATAGTAAAGAGCATGTGCAGGAACAGCTATACCTGCAGACAACCACTAAAGTAGATCTTGATAGATTTGGGATTACATTCAAATCAGGTACCTTCCAAAGAAACGCTGAAATGGATCCCAATGAAAATACAGAACAATTATGACACCATAAGATATTCCAAATCCCAAACCTAATCCCCACAATGAGAAATGTTCATCAACCCAGTCCCACCACCCTTTGCCGCTCTTGGTCTCTGTCTTGGCTTTTCTTAACTTTGTTTCATTGTCTTGGCTGCATGGAATGCTCATGGGAAACCCACACAAACATTTATTTTCTCCAAAGCAACTTTCATCGAAGGTAGAGAACTGTGTGCTTACGGGAACTCTTCCACATAACCTGTTATGCGAAACATTGAAAATACTTAAAAAGTCTAGGGACTGTAGCTGCATTGGAATTTTCCCAGACAACTGGTTGTGTCTTAAATCTAGAGCTTCCAACATTGACAAATTTCCAATGGATGAAGGAATATGGCCAATTAACATGTTGTAAGATAAATTTAACAACCTAAGAGCCTTGAGATCTCCAATCTCATATGGAATCTCACCTGTGAGATTATTGCTGGACAAGTCAATGACATTATTGCCAGGTATGATAAGCTTATCATCAAACTCCAACCCCTTCTCAGTCAGCATCACTTTCATACTTTCTATATCATATTCATATACCGTGGCAGATGTGGTTGGGATCATGAATTCATGATCATCTATGCTATTGTCTAACTGGTGAAATTGCTTAAGCAAGTGAAGTTGGAATGGAATATGGCCATGGAATTGATTGTTGGAGAGGTCCAACACTTGCAACTTTGTGAAACCCACTAACCATTTTGGAATGGTTCCTCTAAACATGTTATATCCTACATTCAGGACTGTGAGATTATGCATTTCTTTTAAATAATTTGGGAGACTGCCATGAATCATATTCTTTTTAAAATCTAATACAAGCAGCTCCTTACAATTTACCAGAGAATTTGACAAAGATCCGGAGAAACTATTCATGTAGGCAGATAAAATGATTAAAGAAGAAGGAAATGATATCGCAGAAATCGTACCATGGAAGCTGTTGTTTGCAAGGTTCAAATACGCCAACCGCTTGCAGTTGCTTATAGTGGTTGGAATAATGCCACTAAATCTGTTCTCTGAAACATCTAGATACTTCAAACTTTCCAGTTTTCCTATACCCTTTGGAATTGGCCCACTTAGCTGGTTTCCTGAGAGACTTACATACTTTAGCTGTGACATGTTACCTATGCACCTTGGAATAGAGCCCCTGGCATTTGAATCCTTTACACATAAGTATGTCAATTGTTTTAGTTGACAGAGTTCTGTTGGCAAGCCTTCCAAATGTTGGGATGCAATTCTAAGGGCACTCAGATTAGTGAGATTCCCTATAGACTTTGGGATCTTATTGCTGGATGTCACCAATACAAATAGCCTGGATAGAAAGCCAACACAGTCTGGAATTGCACCTTTGCTGCCAGTGTAAAGTCTTAAGACTATTAAATGTTTTAGGTTGCAGAGCCAAATTGGAATAATGCCACTGATGGAATGTGCATGTAAACTCAAAATGGTGAGCCTACTCAACCTGCCCAATTCTGACGGAATGTTTCCAGTTAGTCTGTCTGATCTCAAGGACAACTCTCTAAGTCTTTGAAGATTTCCCAGCTCCCTTGGAATGTTTCCAATTAGGCTTTCTGACCTCAAGTACAACTCTGTGAGTCTTTGAAGATTTCCCAGCTCCCTTGGAATAGCACCTGTAAAGTAGTCTCCCCACAAGTATAAGGATTTAAGTTGTGTTAGATTTCCAAGGAAAGAGGGTATTGAACTGCTGCCACCATTGAAATCCATGGTAAGATATTGCAACTTGCTTAGACTGCCAAACTCCCTGGGGATAGCACCGCTAACATTTGCTTCTACTTCCAATGATAGCTCCTGAAGATGCAACAGATGTCCCAGCCATGATGGTATTGCTGTAGGTTTATTCCCGCTTAAATATATATCCAATGCTTGCAGAGAAGAACAGTTTCTGAGTGATTCAGGAATGAGGTCTTGTAATGATATGTTCCCTGATGACACACATAAAAATTTTAACTTGGTAACCTGACCAATTTGTGAGGGAATAGGTCCATACAGGTTATTGTCTGAAAGGTCTAGATACTGCAGTTTACTAAGTTGACAAATTTGTGAAGGGATAGGCCCAACCAAGGAATTATCAGAGAGATCTAGATCTTGAAGCTGGTTAAGCTGACCAATTTGTGAGAGAATAGGTCCATACAAGTTATTGTTTGAAAGGTCTAGATACTGCAATTTACTAAGTTGACAAATCTGTGAAGGGATAGGCCCAACCAAGGAATTATCATAGAGATCTAGATGTTGAAGCTGGTTAAGCTGACCAATTTGTGAGGGAATAGGTCCATACAAGTTATTGTCTAAAAGGTCTAGATACTGTAGTTTACTAAGTTGACAAATCTGTGAAGGGATAGGCCCAACCAAGGAATTATCATAGAGATCTAGATGTTGAAGCTGGTTAAGCTGACCAATTTGTGAGGGAATAGGTCCAGAGAAGTTATTGTCTGAAAGGCCTAGATACTGCAATTTACTAAGTTGACAAATCTGTGAGGGGATAGGCCCAGCCAAGTAATTGGCAGAGAGATCTAGATGTTGAAGCTGGTTAAGCTGAGCAATTTGAGATGGGATAGATCCAAAGTAATTGAAAGAGAGATCCAAATATGAAAGGAGTGTGAGATTGGATAAAAATGGTGAGATCACACCTGACAATTGGAAGTCACTCAGCTTCAATGAGACCACTCTGGGCAAAGCGAAAGGCGAAGCTCCTCCTGAAGAAGAAGCAGCAGCAGCAGCAGCAAAAGCAAAAGAGAAGTTACATCTCACTCCGTCCCAATCCACGCAGAGTCGATGCAAGTTGTGGTGAGTCCAATTGCAAAGCATGTTATAAGGATCATCTGTAATTCCTTCCTTGAATTTCAGCAGCGCATTTCCATCTGCACTTAACGCTGACGAAGATGATGATGATGAGGCAGAGGAGACTGGGAGCAGCACAAGCAGAAGCAAAAACAAAAACAAAATGATACGGCCAGAGAATATTCTCTTGATCATCACAACAGAATTCACTCTTCTTTGCACCGTGGCCATTCCCGTCATGATGAATAACAAGAAAAGGCATGAAAAATTGGATCAGAAATGTGTGCAAAATTGGCTCCCTCGGCTGGCATTATAAACACAAGTAGCTCTGCTAGGGACGCAGATTAAGTTAGTGTTAGGCCAGAAAAGTCTCTTGTGTGCGTGCGGGACAAGTCAAAAGTGCGCAGACATTTCCGCGAAATTTGCATTAGCGACAGGACACACATCCATTTCATGTTGACGGAGACAAACGTAAGAAAAAGGAAAAGAGGGTATCACCGTCGTAATTTAAAGGCCACAGTGAATTCAAGATATGAGTAGGTGAAGTTTTAGTCAGGATTAAATTTATGACTTTACCTTTGCCTGTCTTTGCTAAAACTTGTTACAACTCCTAGACATTATAAATAAAATTGTTTAAAGAATTCGTACCCATTTCATGATCTTTTAACATTAACAACGGTGTATTATTAGTAATGAATTTTAGCTCATACAATAATTTAGTTTCAATAATCACATCCCTAAAAACTAGTAATATTAATAATTTAGTTTTAATAATCACATCCCTAAAAATTAGCATCATACTTTAAACTAGTTTTAAGATTCTTGACGTATGAGTATGGAAGGTGCAAAGTAGGGAGCAGCCATGTCCATGTAATCGTTGGCGTGGTTGACGGGAACAACGAAAGAAAGAAGGCCGACATTATTCAAAGTCTTTGATGACTTTGATTTTCAAGTAAGTTTGAATGTCACACGTCTCTTCCGTGCATTAGCCGGCCACTCATGTCACCGTCTAAGGATAAGGCTCGGTAAAAAAAAAAATTTCAAAAGTTCGTTGAAAATGGCTTGTTCCATACGGTGGTTGAGGTAACACGGTAACACTATTCAAAGTCCGAAAAATTCAGTATCCTTTTAGAAAGAATCAACCTCCTTTTTTCTAAATTTAACTTAGAAGCAATAGATCCTCACAAGGATGCAAGGCTGAAAGCATTTCATATCCTAGGATGAACAAAAACACTTATACATACTTATCTTATACATACTTATTTTTATCTCAGTATAAGAAGTATAAGAGAGCCCTTGAACAATGAAGATGATAGATATTTCTTGATGTTAGAAGATTTGATGCCTTGAAAATGCATATGACAATAGTATAGGAAAAGGTTATGTTACATTGAAGGATCCAAAGAATGTGAATGCTACATACATAAACTATTAAACTATTCTTAAAAGGTTACACCTTCCGCCCACTACACTAATATAATATAAATGCTAAATGTTGGACTTCTTACTTTGTAATATTTTTGAAGTTTAATGATACTAAAATGCATATTACTTTGACATCTTATACTATATTTCTTTGAATTTATTTATTTTTAAATAAAAGATTTAGTATCTTTATTCTTGTGCAACCTAACTATCCTAAAAAAAACAACAGTTTAAGTATGATTTGGAATCTTTAAACTTATTTTTTTAAAGAAAAATGTTAATTCTTTTTTGACAATTCAGCATGAAGCCCAAACTTTAGAAAAGTAAAACAATGATAATATTAGTAATAATGATAATATTATTGCCATCACTCCAAGTGATAGTCTTTCATGTCCATATCAATAAAAATTCCAAAAATAGTAATAAGTAGTTGACATGGCAAATGCTTTGTCATAAAAGATTGCAATTTGTTTAAATTGCTCCAACTCCATTTGGTCTTGCATGTAATCAAAAATAATTTTTAAAAGTTTTTATGAAACCTAGTCATGTCACTATTTAGTATTGAGCTTATCTAACACCATTTAGTCTTGGGTTTAAGAAAGAACATGTAGCCGCTATCATCCATGATGATGGGATAGAGTAGACATGCAAAATCATTTAAAAGCATTATAGGCAAAAGCTGACTAATTAGGTTTAGAATTTGACTCATAAATTATGCATCTTCACTTATTTTTTGTGTGAAAACAGGCTTTGGAAATTTTTAAAAGCATCTTTAGAAAACAAAAGCCCAAGTTCATAGAAATGTAGTAGTTTTAACCAAAAATAATTAATATATGTATATATTAAGTAAATGTTCATTTAAAATGTTTGGAATTAGGCTACATGTTCATAATAAATAATCACAATTTTTTGGATGTTTTGGTAAATTGGGTAGTATAAAATACTTTAATATAGATTTAATCGTTGTGCTATGCTTTAAAAAATGCATAAAAGGGTGAAATTCAATGACAACGATTTGATTTACATTCACTGAGACCTAAGTAAAATGGAAACGGTAGTTTAGGGGCCTTACTACTCAGGTAACAAAAATTTATACTTACAATTAGAATTGAATGTAACCGGTAATAACATAAATATAATGATTAGGGATAAAATGTTTATTAGTTCACGGTGACTTTATTTGGGTACAAGAGTTTACCATATGGCTTCCGTGGCATGGTCCATGCCCAGCTTTGAGCTATCTTCACAAAGATCGAGATCTTAATTAGGAAGACAAGTCCCACAGGACAGGCCATTCTTGTTTGTTTTTTAGAACAAAGGAAATCTAGGACAGCCCATCTTCATAGGATACTTACTTCAAAACTCACCCTTCTCGATTAGGTATCCCTGGTTCCCTGGTTACTGTTCGACAACATTCATCACAAAATTCCGGTTTTGGAATTTCATGATCGCAGGATATGCTGCCCATTATAGGCGGATGGACGAAGCACAGGAGCTTTTCTTGCACATGCCAGAATGCAATAACTTTTCTTCGACATAATGCCACAACAGTACATTGATTCCTACCGTGCCATGATTGGTGCATATGGGAAGATTGGTTAGATTCAAGATGCAGTCATGGAAGTGTTAGAATGGGTATAACAGCAGCTGAGAAAATCTTTGAGATGGAACCAGAAAACCCTGCAGTATGTACGCTATTGTCAACCATTCATGGTAATCATGGATTGTTGAATGATGCAAAAAAAAAAAAAAGTTGAGGGTTGAACCCATGAAAAAGGGATTTGAAGGGTTGCCAAATTGCAGTTGGATTATGGAATTTTTTTTTTCACAGGTTTAGAATGAGTGATAAATCAGTCAAGGAATTTGATAGAATACATATTCTGTTGGGGAGTTTGCATATTCAGATAAGATTTTCTGGTTACAACAAGGCTTACACCAATCTTCTGGGTGATGGGGAAGAGGAAACAGAGGGGAATTATATCAATTGCTTTTGGCCACATAGCCACTTGTGCTGGGATAGCCATAAGAGTATTTAGAAATTTTAGTATGTGCAGTGACTGCCACTTTACAGTAAAATTCATGGCAAAAAATTTAAAAGAGAGATTAATCCAAGAGATTAAGTTCATTTTCATGATTTTAAATATGGTTCATGCTCTTGTGGAGATTACTGGTAATGACAAGATTCAAGTCTGCATGGCTTCTTTTGTGTTGAGGTTAGTATGAGAATTTGAACTATTATGGCTGAATTCTAGCTTCTGTTTTCATACTTTTTCATGGATCAGTCTTTCACGCTGCATTTTTCAGAGTTGAATTTAAAGGAGGCATGCAATTTCACACCTTTTTCTTGCTACAGTGGCATACATATATGAATTAAGGATCTAATTTTGTGCTGCTAAAGAGTTTATTGCAATGGAGTTGAAGTTTTAACTTGATTTGGTCAGATTGCATGAGCATTAACTATTTCATCAATTGTTAATATAAGTCTCCATGATTAAGTTTTTTAGTAACAAGGAAAACTCAGCAATTACACCATGTTAAAATGGCTGCAATCTATTGTTATAGTGCATTAAATAAAATCACATATGTATGATTATAATGCCCTTAATAAAGTCAAAGTGCTAAAGTACAATAGCTGATTTTCTTTTTGATATATAGTTATATCTGCTAGCATTTGCTGGTTGGTACAGGGGAGTCATGATGGTCTATTGGTAGTCATGATGGTCTATTGGTACAAATTGGCATGCCCCTTCTGAAGAGCAGTTTACATTGGAAGGCAGGGCAGATGTGGATTGTTGGGCAGGTAATTTGACTTTGAAACAACCATTAGGAAGTGCATTCTAGTATATAACTAGAAATTATAAGTGGTTCTATTAAAATGGCAAATTACTAAGTACAATGTTTTTACTATTATGTAAATCATCCTTTGTAAACTATTTAATGAGACTATATATATACATGGAGGAGTCACTACTCAACTAGGCTGTTGTCAATTGGAGGGCAAAATTTTAAGTCTAACATGGCCATTGTGAAAACTATACAAGTGAAGCTCAAATCAGCAACTTACCATGTGTTAAGAGTTGAAGGAACCAAAAGTATGACATAAAACAAGATATATCAAATTTCAATTACAACATGATTAAGGCAGTGGAGGCCTTGATGTGAATCTTCACACTTGTTGGATCCCCCACTTCAAAGTTTGCCACCATGTTACCTTCTGCTACATATTTGTGTTAAGCATCAGGATGAATGAGGCATCAAGCTCATCTTTGTTGACCTAACAATGTGTACAAAAATAGAGGCTAGATGTTATTAAATGCATACAGTTTCAATTTCGACATGCAATGACATATGCTTAGTATCTTGGACATATTCTCTTTCCTAGACATACAAATCAGTTTCATCATTGAAATCTTCACTTTTGCTGCTTTTTTTGGCACTTCATAGTGGGTTAGCCAAGCATGGTCCGTTTTACAGGAATGAGAGTGTGAGAAAGTTTTTGCTAGTTTTTTTGTTACATCTTAGACCCTTACCCCTTGAGCTATTGGACTAGTTTTGTTGTAAATAGTACCTATTTGATAATGCCTATATATCTTAGCATAATTAATTGGGATCAAACTTGACTTGTAGGATGCAAGTCACATGCCTTAATCAACAAGTCACCCATTGATTTAAGTTTTGCCAATTTTAGTAGATGAATAGATGAATGCTATATACCTATTGGTAATAGCGATTGTTTTCATGATACTAAACAATATTAAAATAATGTAACACCATATACCTGGTACTAGAGAATTCTATTATCATTTTGCTTACATCCTAACAAAATAGTTTGGAAAATAGTGAAATTTTATGACCTAACTATCCAAGTTGTATTTTATGGCCATGGGATTAAATCCGGTGATTTTCACTGTAGAAATTATAGCTTAATTTCTTTTAAGGTCATAAAACATGGCATAGGGTGCCTAGTTATTTTTCAAATTTTAAATAATTATAGTTCAGGTGAAGAGTTAGGGACCATCATTTGGAGTGATGGTAAGGTGCTTGTTTCTCATGTCAGAAGATGTGGGTTCAAACCTAGGCACAACCACTCGAAGAGGAAGCTTTCACTCATCTACCAACCGTCTCAAGACCCCACTTGACGGGATGAGTATTAAGGCTTCCAGTGATAAAAAAGATTAGCTGAAGATGATGAGTTATTTTTAAGGTCAGAATTGAAGAAGAAACTATTTAATTTTAGAATAATAGGATAAAATGTACATTTCCTTTAAAAGAAAAAAATTAGCTAATTATAGCATTTTGTAAAGGGATAATCCACCAAATAATAATCACTCGTTTGTCTTGAAAAGATATTCTTAGAAGCAAGAATCAACTAGATGTCATTCTTCTAGGTACACATTTGTAGCAACAAGGTTTCCACCTTTATGATGATGCTATTGGAAGAGAAACCAAATTGGCAGGATCCACTACAGTCTTTTAGATTTTATTGTTGGATGCCTCCCATATTCTTAGTTGGGACTTTAGTGGGACCTAACATTAATGTAGTCTGGTATTTCACCCAGCACACGAATAACTAAACAACAAGCTTTACATGTCTAGACATAATTTGAATTAACCAATGTATTGTTGAGAGTTAATAACTAGAATGGAAAACAACCTTCTCATGAACAAACAAACAAAACCAATGTTTTTGGCACTATTATGATGTTGTGAAGTATAGACTTAATGAAAAGATAGTAAATAAGAGATCATTATTGTGTTTTGTTATTTTTGTTGAGGTCACTTTGTCTCTTGATAATCAGTGAGCTTAACAAGAAGACTTACAAAAAGATAGATAGCAAGATAATGTTGAACTTGACAAAATGATTTCTTAATGTAATCTTATTTACTTTGTAAAAATCTTGAAATGGTATCTCTTGCACTTTACTAAACTTGAAATCAAATTTGGCAAATAACTGCAGCCATATTTTAGTTTATCAGAAGCATAAAATAAAGCAACAAATATCAAGTTCATCAAGAACCCTTTTTGGTACATCCAAACAGGAAAACTACACTGCATCAACAAAACTTTTAAATTAGGAATGTATCAAAGAAATGAGGGAAAGCATCCCAATGAAAATACAAATACAGAGAAATTGTGGTCCCATATGATAGCCCAAATATTAATCCCAATGCTATCAGTGAAACATCTTCATCAACCTAGGCCCGTTGATATGGTGCCATAATTGTTTTGTATTTTCATTGAGGTTCCTTTCCACGCTTCTTTAGAATCTACTTAAGTTACTTAATTTAAGAGTACTACAGTGTCGAAGCTATCAAGATACAATCTAGTGTTAGTTATAGGTAGGAAGTTGCACTACCTGATTTTCATTGTCTTGGTCCAGTATGACTTTAATCTTTGCTTTTGTTGTGTGATAGCCTCAAGTCTGCTTGCAGCTATGTACCAATACATTTCTCCCTAAAAAGTATTGTATCTAAACATATATTCTGAAGTTGTTTAGAATTTGTAATTCTGAATTATGATTTAAGGAAATAAATAAGTACAATTACATAAACAAATCCTTTGTTAGATGTTATCGTAGTGAAATTACAAAAACATATGTAATAATTAACTTGTCTTCATTTGCTTTTTCTGCTCTTCATCACTTATTTTGCACATAACAATGATGCCAAATTCTTTGCTTTACGAGATGTTGCTGAATTGCAATATTGTCTATATGTGTAAATCTTTTGGTTATCTCATTAATTGGAGAAATCAGCTCACAATAAAGGAAAAATTGACATTTCAAATCTTCCCAAATTTTAGGTTGAGTTACTTGTAATAACTTTTCTTTTCTTTTCAGTTGATCTGGGTAATTTGGTTTTAGGATTATTACTTTAGATATTGCTACCATAAGGTAATTTTTTTAGAAAACGTATGATTAAAATTCCCATTATTCTGAAAATTGTACATGCTTGTTTTAACAATAACCTTTTCCTTGTTAAAAAATTGCAAGATTTAATCGCATGAGCTGCAACTATATAATAATGCAATTCATATCAATCATGTCCTTAAAATTTTTGTTATTTTTTAAACACAGGTGACAGTGTCCAGAAGCGCACTGTTATTGTTTGTGCATTCCAGAAAATAGTGGAACTTCATTACCTGTTATAAGTAAAGCCCCAATTTGGTTGAGAAGCCATTCAGTTACAGTCCAGCTACACCAACATTGACACAATTTTCACAGTTACATATCATGAGATTTTGTGGTGTTTAGCCGGGAAGTTACAGCTTATTAATTTTTATTTTAATGTTTGAGGAGGTTTACTTATTCTTTATGTTTTAAATAATCCTAGTTTTTAAAGGTCAGAGTTAAAACTGGAGATAGGTTGAAAGTGAGTAATGGGAATAGGTTACGGTACATGCAGTGACAATCTTAAAGAACAGAGACAAATGCCAAAAAATACACTTGTTAGCGATCATACAAAAGTTTTCAAGGTTAAATCAACTTGATAGTTTGAAAGGTTGTGAGATACTAAGATGGCATTTTCCACCAACGTGATGTGAAGCTTTGCATGTATAGACAATATTATAATTAAACAATGTTAGGAAAGTTATAAATACCAAAAGCGAACTTCAATTTCGAAAACAAACGAATAGGTAACTATTATGTTGAAGGTAACTAATTTATGTACATGTTTATCATTGAGATTCTTTGCATCACATTTACAACATGCAACTGGGCAAAGGACTCTCAAATGTCATCTTACTTGCATTCTGAATTTTTTAACAATTACCAATAATTGTTAGATTTTCACTTTTCTAAGTTCAAACTCAGATGGGCTTTTGAGCAATTTTTACATTTTAAGTAATTAAGTACTTTACTTTGTACACTGTTGCAAACCGAATAAACATATTTAAATGTTTAAAGTAGTAGAAGCAAAGGCTAAAGTTATCCTAACCAATTGTTACAATAAAGAACATGTATAGAAACCGTGTCTAGTACCTGCATAGAACCGCTAGATTAGATCTTGGCAGATTTGGGATTACATTCAAATTAGATACCTTCCAAAGAAGTGGTGAAAAGGATCCCAATGAAAATACAAAGCAATTGTAGTACCATGAGATATTCCAAATCCTAAACTTAATCCCCCCGATGAGAAATGTTTATCAATCTAGCCCCACCACCCTTTGTTGGTCTTGGTCTTGGTCTTTGTCTTAACTTCTCGTACTTTGTTTCATTGTCTTGGCTACATGGAATGCTAGTGGGAAACCCTCACAGACACTCATTTTATCCAAAGGAATTTTCATCTAACTTGGAAATTGAGTGCTTATGGGAATTCTTCCAAATAACCTATGTTGGAAAACATTGAGAATACTTAAAAGGTCCAAGGATTGCAGTTGCATTGGAATTTTCTCAAACAATTGGTTGTCTTAAAAATAGAGCTTCCAACATTAACAAATTACCAATGGATGAAGGAATATGGCTAGTTAACATGTTGTAAGATAAATTTAGCAACCTTAGAGCCTTGAGATCTCCAATGTCATAGGGAATCGGACTTGTGAGATTATTGCTAGATAATTCAATGACATTGTTGCCACGTATGATAAGCATATTATAAAATTCCAACTTCTTAGTTAGCATCACTTTCACATCCTTTATACCATATTCCCCTAAGTATAGAGAGTTCGAAGAGATGGAAACTTCATCATCATCTATGCTATTGTCTAATTGTCGAAATTGCTTAAGCATGTGAAGTTGAGATGGAATATGGCCATGAAATTAATTGTTGGAGAGGTCTAACACTTGCAACTTTGTGAATTTTACTAACCATTTAGGAATGGTTCTTTTAAACATGATATATCCTAAATTCAAGACTCTAAGGTTATGCATTTCTCTTAAATAATTTGGGAGATGGCCATTTAATCATATTTCTCTTAAAATCTAATAGAGCAAGCTTCTTACAATTTACCAAAGAATTTAGCACCTAAGAAACTATTCAAGTAGGCCAATAAAATGATTAAGGAAGAAGGAAATAATATTGCAGAAAGCATACCATGGAAGCTATTGTTTGCAAGGCTCAAATACAACAACTACTTACAGTTGCTTATAGTGGTTAAAATAATGTTGCTAAATTTGTTCTCAGAAACATCTAGATACATCAAATTTTCCAATCTTCCTATACTCTTTGGAATTGGCCCACTTAGTTGGTTTTTTGATAGACTTACATACTTCAACTGTGATATGTTAGCTATGCACCCTAGGATAGAGCTACTAGTATTTGAATCCTCTACACTTAAGAATTGCAATTGTTTTAGTTGATAGAGTTTTGTTGGCAAGCCTTCCAAATTTTGTGATGCAATTGCAAAGGCAACCAGATTAGTGAGATTCCCTATAAACTTTGGGATCTTATTGATGGATATCACCTTGGTACCTGGTATGAAAACTTAACTCTGTTATATGTTTTAGGTTGCACAACCAAATTGGAATAATGCCTGTTATGGAATTTGCATATAATGACAAATTGGTTTGTTGGCTTAGCCTGTTCAATTCTAATGGAATGTTTTCGTTTAATATGTCTGAGTCCAAGTACAACTTTGAGTCTTTGAAGATTTCCTAGCTCCCTTGGAATTGCACCTACAAAGTAGTCTCCAAACAACAATAGAGATTTAAGTTGTGCTACATTTCCTAGCTTCCTTGCTATTGAACTATTGCCACCATTGAAACTCATTGTAAGATATTGCAACTTGCTTAGATTGCCAAGCTCCTTGGGGATAGCACCTCTAACATTTGCTTCTACCACCAATGATAACTCCTAAAGATGCAACAAACGTCCAAGCCATGATGGTATTTGTGTAGGTTAATTCCCACACAAATATATTTGCAATGCTTGTAGAGAACAACAATTTCTAAGCGATTCAGGAATGGGTCCTTGTAATGACTAGCCCCCCCAACATATCTAAAAGTTTTAACTTGGTAATTTGACCAAGTTGTGATGGAATAGGTGCAGAGAAAGAATTCCACGAGAAATTTAGGGTTTGGATGTTGCTAAACAAACCAATTTGTGATGGAATAGGTCTAGAGTAGTAATTCCATTAGAGGTTGCTAAGTTGACCAATTTGCAATGGCAAAGGCCCATATACATTGTTGTCTGAATAGTCTAGATATTGCACCTTACTAAGTGACAAATCTATGAAGGCATAGGCCCGACCAAGGAATTTCAAGAAAGATCCAAATTAGATAGGAGTGTGAGATTGATAAAAATGGTGAAATCATGCCACAACCTAATCTTACTATTCTGTGAAAATATGTAGTTGATAAAATTGAAAATAAGCTTAATAAATGGAAAAAAAAGTTGATCCTAGTTGGGGAAGTTTTAGCTATTATGTTTATTACTCCAGTTATTGGTGAAATCTTGTAAAACTTATTATGATAAAATTGATAGTGTTATTTGTCGGTTTCTTTGATTTGCTAAGCAACATAGAAAAATGATTTTCTAGAGTTGCCTTAAATATTTGCACTAGCAGCAAGAATGATAAGGACTTGGCCTCATTATTTGGTATAACTAAGGTAGTTTTATCGCACCAAATGGATTGCAAAGTATATTGAAGAAGAAGATATTTGGATGCTCTTTTTTAAGAAATAGACTTATGCAAAGAAAACATTAGAATGACAACCCTTGGTCTTCTAGCAAATGGATTGCAAAGTGTATTGATGAAGATGATATTTGGATGCTCTTTTTAAGAAATAGACTTATGCAAGGAAAATGTTAAAATGACAATTGCTAATCTTCTAATAACTTTCATCATTATCTTCTTTTTCGTGATGTCATTTCTATTACTGGTTCTCTAGTTCTTCAAGAAAAAAGAAGAAAGGAAGACATGGTGCAAGCTTAGTAAGTATTAGAATTACAATCATATTAAATTTTTATAAAATATGCTTAAGCAAATTAGTCCATGGTGGCTTTCTTTTAATGAAGGTGCTTGGGCTACTAATTCATCTAGATTGTGTATCACTTAGAGCAAGTTTAGTATCATTGTAGTTTCCTATCTACATATACATGATAAATTGATTATATAGAATGAGTCTTCTAGCCTCTACGGTTTGAATAAAAAGAGAGAGAGAAAAAAAAATAAAAAAAATTAATTTCTAATCTTGATAATTTACTTAAAGTTGATAATAGTTTACATTAGGCTTTTTTATATATTTTTTAGAAGGTTGGAAGATCTGTTTTTTCTTTTAACTCCAAAGTTGCATATGAGATTATTATAAAGAATGATTTTATTCATAACAAATTCAATCAAGTCTAGAATATGTTATTATCATGACATTTTTGGATGAAAAAAATGAAAGATATTTGAAGAGCTCCTACGTTTCCAAAGATTCGTATTTTTTTGGCCGAGAGGCCAACTCGTCTCATAGGATAAGGAGGGAGGGGGGAGTGGATTTGTTGCTCTCCATGTTCTCATAGGATAGGGGAGAGGGGAGAGCGGATTTGTCGCCCTCCAAGTAACGCCCTCCACATCATGCGCCACGTAAGATCTTACGAAATGGGAAAAATATGAATTGAAGAGCCACACCTTTTTGTATTCCCATTGTGCAGAATGTGAACTAAAGAACCATAGCTTTTCGTGTTCCTGCTGCACATATAAAAAGGCCAAACGCAACCAAATGTAGAATGGGAATGGGAATGAGAATTCCATTTCTATTCTGTCTCTGTCTCCATCTGCAATTGCTGCTATAGGCCACCTAGCCCAGTCGAACCAGCTTTGATGACGCCAGCTTTAGAGCTTCGCTGGAGCATTGGAAAGGCACTTACGATGGTGACCCATGCTTCAGCTGCAATAACAAGCTCATCAGCATGTGCTTCTTCAACTAAGGCAACAATAAGGTAGTAGGCCAATCGGCCCTTGCTACATCCTTGCTCAACACCGAGGGCCACGACATGCATACCTTATCAACAATTGTTGGCAATGCCGTGGTCAACATCAGGGTGCTCGGCTATGCCAACAACACTACTCGCAGCATGGCCTGGCTTGCATGGATCGCCATCTACAAGGTTTGGTGGGACTGTGGTTGGTTTAGCTCCGACATCATTGCGGCCATGGATGCCACCGACGACATTGACATGCTTTCGCTCTCACTTGGTGACAACCTGTAGCAGTACTACACCAATAGCATCACCATCGGCACCTTCACCGCTACAGTTCACTGCCATATCTTTGTCGCTTGCTCGACCAGAAACTCCAGACATAGTGCTGATATCGTCTCAAATCTCGTGCCCTAGATCATGACCATCGTTGCTAGCACCCTTGATCGTGACTTCCCGGCCATCACGGTGCTCGTCGATGGCAGTGAGTATGCCAAAACCTCACTTTACTCTGGGGAACTGCTACTGGAAGATCCAAATCTCACACTCATCTATATTGGAAACACTAACCTTAATGGCAACGGAAATGCAAACTTCTACACCCGTGGTAGCTTGGACCCTGAAGGTAGAGGAGGTATGAATCATAATACAGTTTTTGTTATAATAGCTAAAAGATCCCTTTATTTAGGTTTCTTTTTTTTTGATAAAATTTATATATGAATTAGGCCAATATGTTTTTTGAGTAGCTTTGTCTGAATATATGTTTTAAGCATAAAATTTTGCAGGCAGGGGTAGGATGAGGGGTAGAGCTAGAAACATTTAAGGAAGAACAGTAATGGTTACAGTTGAAGCTGCAACCTGAAAGGAAGGGTCTTCTAAAGTTTCTGTGTCAACAATAGCCTTTGGTTATTAGAATCTCTTTCTAGAAACAACTTTTTACCATTCTTTTTGTGTGTTTTTGTTAATTTTTTATAATGAATTGTAACATGTTGAACATTACATTTTGATGATTTTGTGCAAATTTCATAGTTTCACTTTAAGCTAAGCTCTTCTGTTGTCATAAACACTTAACATGCTTTCCTATACATTTGCATTTCTAATATAAAAACATTTGGTTCTGTTCTTTTTTCAATGTTTTCTAGAGTGAAAGCAATTGTGTTAATTCATTATGACTTTATTTGGGTTTAAGAGTTTACCATTTAGGTGGCATGTCCATACTTAGCTTTGAGCTAACCTCACAAAGGTCGAGATTTTAATGAGGAAGACACAAGTCCCAGGGGAAAGCCCATACTTGTTAGGATACCAACTTCAAAACTCACCCTTCTGGATTAGTTATCCCTTGTTAATTCAAGCCCTGATTTAAGAATTTAAAAATTTTCGGACGATAGCAAGGTGTTTACGACGATCCTCATCCTACCAGCAGAAGAAATTCGAAGAACTCATTGTTGAACGATTTCACATAAAATTCGAACAATGATTCTGAACCTGCCGCAGGGCTCTTTGCTTCGAACCGCCTTCACATCTACAGATGGAGGAACGTGGAAAATTGCGGCCACAATGGCAGATCAGAGCAGAAGGCTATTTCCTCGACAGCAGCAACGTTCTTCCATGGAACTAAATCGATGATGCATACGGCCAACAACATTGACATTTCCTGGAACATCATGCTTTCAGTGATGCTACAAAACTGCAGAATCGAGCAAGGTCGCCAACGGTTCGACAGAATTCATCCCAAAATTCCAGTTTAGAATGAGGGATATATCAGTCAAGGAATTTGATAGAATACATATTGTGTTGGAGAGTTTGCATACTCGCATCAGATTTGCTGGTTACAACAAGGCTTACACCAATCTTCTTCTTCATGATGGGAAGAGGAAACAGAGGTGAAAGAGAGATTATTCTAAGAGATTAAGTTCATTTTCATGACTTGAAAGATGGTTTATGCTCTTGTGGAGATTATTGGCAACAAAAAGATTTCAAGTATGTATGGGTTCTTTTGTGTTGAGCTTAGTATGAGAATTTGAATGGTATTGTTTTCATACTTTTTCATGAATGGGTTTTTCATGCTGCATTTTTTAGAGCTGAATTTAAAAGCGACAGGCAATTTCACAGCTTTTTCTTGCTACATTGACATACATATATAAATCAAGGAAGAGTTTGGGCTGCTAAAGAGTTTATTGTAATGGAGTTGAAGTTTAGACTTGATTTGGTCAGATTGCATGAGCATTAGTTTTCATCAAGTTTTAATATAATTCTCCATTATTAAGTTTTTCAGTAACAAGGAAAAATCAGCAATCACACCATGTTAAAATGACTACAATATGTTATAGTGCACTAAATAAAATCACATATATATTATTAGAATGCCCTTAATAAAATCAGAGTGTTAAAGTACAATTGCTAATTTGCTTTTTGATGTACCGTTATATCCAGTAGCATTTGGTGGTCGGTACAAGAGAGTCATTAGGGTCTATTTGTACAAATGGGCATGCCCCTTCGGAAGAGTAGTTTACATTGGAAGGCAAGGTAGATGTGGACTGTTGGGCAAGTAATTTGACTTTGAAACAACCATTAGTAAGTGCATTTTAATATATAACTAGAAATTATAAGTGGTTCTATTAAATGGCAAATTACTAATGACAATGTTTCTACTCTTATGTAAATCATCCTTTGTAAACTATTTAATGAGACTATATATACATGGAGGAGTCATTACTGGAATAGGCTATTGTGAAGTGGAGGGTAAAACCTTAAGTCTAACATGGGCATTATGAAAACTATACAAGTGAAGGTCAAATCCACAACTTACCATGTGTTAAGAGTTGAAGAAACAAAAGTATGAGATAAGATGTGAGGATTCAAAAGTATGAGATAAGATGTGAAGGATTCAAAAGTAGGAAACAAAAGTATGAAGGATTCAAAGGTTTGCATAAGATGTGACTTCAACGGGACTTAATACTCTTTGTCCTCTTCTACTTACTTAGGTGCAGGAGTATTTTCATAAATTTCTTATCATTTTGTGTTGACCATAAATAGGAAGGTAAATAAGTCTTTGCAAGGTGTGGTTCCTATCCAAAAAGAAAAAAAATTAAAAATTAAAAAAAATGAAAATGGTGGAAATTCAAAGCACACCCTTAGAAAAATAAATAGACTACAAGCATTGGTGATGAGACTAGAAAGACATGTTACCCATGCATGAACATCCCCTCTAACTAAGGCCCTCTCTCAGTTCCTGCTTCTCTTTTTTTCTCTTTAAGGAGTAGTGGTTGTTCTGTGGAAGCACTCTTGTATCTTAAGGGGATGGATTGGTCTTGGAGTGGTGATGCGAAATAATTAAAAGTGGTTGGTTTTGGTTTGGACTGAGGATGGATCTTCTCAAATCATCTAAACACAAATCCATAAGGAACTTCTTATGACCTTAATTTAGAACTCCATTCCACCTTCTTCATCATCCATCCATGCTACCTGTAACTCACCTCACTGCTAGAGTCCATGTTCTTGTTCAGTGTCTTTATCTGACATACTTGAATTCTTTAGTAGAATCTTCTAGGTTTTGGTCCTAAACTTTCGTAAACCATTAATCACCTACAGGGCCCATAGACTCCTTGGGTTGAGGTTATGCAAGGGAAAATAGGGCATGTGCTTGCTATGGGGAGGAGCCACTTGCATATCTCTTGGTTGGGTTCATTAAGCACCTTATCCTTAGGCATTTTTACAATCAGAATCTTTTATGCACCCATTTTCTGCATTCAACCATGTGCTCCTTTATAGTATTTTGTTCAATCCATATATTCTCCATCAAATGTTTGAATTTTTGAGGTTTCAAAGATCCTCTTCAATGATTTCATCATATTCTTGGCTTTTTTGAGATTCAATGGCCCCAAATTCACTTAAAAATTCATTGTATTTTTTTGAAATATTCAAGTTTGAAAATTTTGTTTACAGACCTCAGAAATGGGGTCTCGTCAATAGAGCCCATGTGTATACATAGCCCTATATACATGGCCCCATCGACGTAGTGCAAAAGTCATATATATATGTGCAACCCCCTTTAGAAATTTTGACATTTGCTCTCAAATGCCTAAGGAATTTTTTCAGTTTTTAGAACCTAGAACCTTCTAAAGCTTATAGCTTTCTAACCATTTTTCTGAATCACTTCATTCTTTAATCTTGTAGCTCCCAAAGGTAAGCTCTTAGTTGTGGGGGCCTCAAACATGTTGTTTTTGACAAAAAAGTTTTTGACATTTTTCTAACTCTCACAAAGTTTTAAGGAATCAACATTAAAGCACCAAATTATAGGAGTTAATTCCAATGAGCTCCAGTGACACTTATAATAAAAGAATTAATTACTAAAATAATCAATCTACCATGGTCCAACCATAGCCAAGTGTAACTAATTAACGAGACAAGGTATCTAAATATTTTAAGTTACACATTATATCTACTAATCTATGGATGTGTTGTGACTATAGATGACACCAAAAGACAAGCACACACATGAAGGAGGACCATCTCAACCAAGGGAAAAATGACTAAGAATGAAAAGGGGCCAACAACAGGCCTAGGAAGAACCAATAGCAACCCATGCTATGGGGCCTCTTAGGGAAGAGGCCGAAGTGGAGTCTATTCATCAGATTTTAGAACAAGTGACGACAATAGAACATTCCCACTAGGATAAGGCACCAACTTAATAAGTGAAGCTTAAGGTGACCTTGACGGAAGCCTACATAAACCAAATCAGATCCAGGAAGGTTCAAAAGATAGTGCTCCAAGAGTTGAACTTTGGTTCTTTCTTGGAGTAAGCACCTAAATAGGTATAGGACCAATCGAAGACCTCTCCCATGTGGCCAATTATCACTTCTAGTAGAGAGTGGTACATGGGAGAGACGTTCCTATTTTGGAGTAATAGGTAGACTAGTTCAACGATCAAGATCAAGGACATTTCAATGTTCTATTCAGTGTAAGCCATTGCAAAGGCACTTAGGTTGCCTGAAACTGGGATGAATCTTGCCGAGATTCTGATGCAGGTGAATCCTAGCATTAAAAAGGAATGGGTTCAGTAGTGCTATGGTGTTGACCACAAGGAGTATGACACACTCACACCAATAGAAAGAATTCATTACAAGATTGTGGCCTTTCACCTAAATCCCACAATGAGGCCCCAACAACATCACTACCTTTTCTGCCCATGCATGTGTTGCTCTGAGTGGAAGATTCCTAGTCAACCTTCCATAACTAATCTATTTGGAGATATAGAAGTAGTTTAAGAAGAATGAATTTGGAAGGAAGACATTCCTCTTTCTATGCCTCATCAAAAAACTATGTCGAAGGGAAGGAATAGCTCACTACACTAATGATGTTGGTTGATGCCCTCTAACTGCTAATTGGATGGAGATGATGAAGGATACAACTCCTACAACAATAATCCAAGAAGAGGAGTAGCAACCACCACCTCCGCTTGCCACTCAGAAAATAGTGTTGGATGTTGCTACAACATCCCAATGATTGTGTGAGTACTAAGAATGGCTCTTGAGTAAGAAAGAGCAATAGGTAGGCACAAGTGGTGGAGGTCCATCTATCTACCAACCCGCGATGAGTCACCTAAATGAGGTGGCTCGAATAGTCAGCCTGATGGGAGAAGGTGGATTCATTTTTTCTACCCAATGAATGCAATTGTCAATGACATCAAATCCTAGCATTAGAGAGTTAACAGTATCTCTCTCAGAACAACAGCAACTCCCAGAGATTTCTTGGAATGCCATGACCTTTTCAATGTGCTTGGACAAGGATGAGGAGGCAATAGTACTAGTGATGCAGCACCAAGGGCAAGAAACAACAACAGAGGTGGTTGTTGATAGAATCACTGAAACACTCAATGCACTTGCGATATTTCTACCAGACATCACTGCACTTAAAGATGTGCAAATTTCCACAAGGATCATAAGTAATAGACTAAGCATAGCACAACATGAACAACTATTGGATTGACTAGTAGGAATTAAGCAACTACTTTTAGATGTCTTTGATGTTCTGAATAGTATAACTACAACCCAGTCAAAGTTGCTAGAGGCAAAGGGCAAGAATATTATTTTGGAAGGGTAACTCAAAAGAACCAAGGAGCTAAATGAATGATTGGCTATAGAAGTTGTTGAATTAAGAGCCCAGATTGCTGACACTGCATTTCTCAACCCAACATTGACAAGAGATGAAGCTCTTGAATAGCTTTACCGTAGGTTGAAAAGGGTTGAGAATGCCATGGAGATAGTGGTGTTCTACCAATCCTTGGTAGAGGCCACCTAGCATAAAATTTAAAAGGCTTTGGATTTGACCCGCTAGGAGAATGTGTAACTAACTACAGAAAATCATCATCTGTGAAACATTGATGTGCATAAAAAATAGTTGATTAATTATATCCATCAACAATAGGAGCAACTAGCTAGAACAAATACAGAATTAAGAAGATTGGTAGCTGAGAATAGAAGCCTCTCCATGGAGGAGGTGCATGCCCTTCGCTAAAAGACTACAATAGAAGTAGCTACCTAGAAA
Organism: Gnetum montanum; assembly: GCA_015680685.1. Taxonomy (NCBI): domain Eukaryota; kingdom Viridiplantae; phylum Streptophyta; class Gnetopsida; order Gnetales; family Gnetaceae; genus Gnetum; species Gnetum montanum. The sequence continues at coordinate 183,125 of MNCI01031808.1, forward strand.
TCAAAGGCTCTCAAATTTAAGAGAGTTAAAAATTACTATAGAGACTAGGTTGGCTTATAGAAGGAGATAAATGAGACACAGATTTAAGTGATGAAGACAAAGATAAATGAGACCCTCCAGTAACTCCAACAAGGATGCAAATTCTGGTAGCCCATCATTGATGGGATTGATTAATACAATAAAGTAAAAATTTGCCAAAAGGAGTTGCAAATAGAGAAGATGATGAAATACATGGAGCTCACCAACCTCCAATACACAAACCTAGCTATGTTGACTACCAAATGATTGTGGTTAGAGTTGGAAAAGTAGGTGGCTAGCTCATACTATTGTACAAGGCTGAGTTCAAGCACCACAAGGACACCAAGCAAAAACTTGCAGTGGTAAACACTGAACTCAAGGTTCTAAAGGAAAAATATACTGATAAGAGATTCATTGTTGAGGGCCTAGCCAAAAGAATGAATGACTACCAAAAGCTACAAAACATAGTTAGGGAATTTGATGTCAAATGCAAATAATTCACTGCCTGGTTCATCAACGTCAAGGAGCTATTCCTATTAATGCTCTATTCATGGGACATCCTCATTCCAACCCACATTGGTGATGTCGCGTGGACTATGAATGATCCCCTAAGCAAGGAGGAGAAGATGAAGGCATTACTAGATGCCTTTCACCTTCCACTAGAGGTAGCAATGTAGCAAGACAACCACAACCTCCTCAACCACCCCGCACACCTAAAGTTGGCGAAGGTCCTTCAAAACCTCAAGAGCCTCCACCACCTGTGACTATTTGATCTTCTTAACCATCTTCACATTGTTAGAGGTTGTGTTGTCTAGTTTGAGTAGTCATCTCATGGTGTTTAATTTTGTAACATGAACACCACAAATTTTGTAATGATGTTGATTTGTACACTTAGGCACTCAGTTTTGTTATGTTAGTTTGTTGTGTTAAGTGTCAGTCAATAATCCCATACCTTCCCAATTTTGTAAAGGAACTTGAAGACAAGTTTTCATTTAGTTATGGGGGTATGATGAAGTGGCAAAATGTCATATTGATGAACCCCCACCAATGTGGCCCTATCTATGTGATGTTGCCTCGTTGATAGGGCTACATCAACGTAGTGTTTGCTGCTTTTATAAGGTCCCATTGATGCAGCTCCATAATAAAGTCTATAAATATGCATTCACCCATCATGTTTATGGCATGTTTGATCATAGTTATAGTAGAGCTCTTGCAGTTTCTTTTTTCCAAAGTTAGAATATTTCCTAAGTGCCTGCAGAGTGTATGGATCTTTATTCAAGCACTATTGTATCTAAGCATGGTAGTGTGTGTAGCAATAAAGATGAGATTTTTGATAAACCTTGCAACACTTTAGCTAGATTAAATATTTTCTTTGTGCATTTAATGTTTTCAGCAATTTTATTTAATGTTTTTAAGCAGACTAAGTTAATTAAGCTAAACTAAGCTAGCTAGGCTAAATTGCAATTAATGAAGCACATAAGTATGACCACTTTAAGCATGTGCATGACACTTGGTAATCTTAGTAACACTTACCGTTTGATAATCCAATAGCATTATACATGTTCACAATGTGTACAACAAGTGGGATCAAATGCTTATGTTAGGATTAGTTAGGTGTAGTTAGTTAGATTAAAGTAGCAATTAATTTACTTCATTCCTTTCATCCTTTATTTTAAGCACCCAAAACATAAAACATAAAATAATAAAAATCATATGCCTCAGTTACACTTAATCATACCTTTGCATATCACAAGTGTCATTGGGAAGACAAAAAATGATCATTAGGAAAATTTAACTTCCTAGAGACAAGTGTACTGGAAGATAGAATCCATAAAATTTGACTGGATTGCATATGAATGCTTAGTGATTCATATAGTTGAGCATAAAGGTACTCACCACTCATTAGGATCCATCAACCCCATGTCAAATAGAAAGGCATACATCATCATGGTGGTTGATTATTGCACCAAATGGGCTAAAGTTGTTGTTGTCATTGACTATTCATGTTCTACAGTGGCATGGTTTGTACAACAGAATGTTGTAACCAAGTTTGGTATGCCAAGGGCACTAATTTCAAATAATGGAACACACTTTACTGGTGCCACTTTTCAAAAGCTCATGCAACACTTGAGGGTTGAACATAAATTAACAATTCCATACCTCCCCCAAGCCAAAGGTCAAGTTGAGATCATGAATAGGAAAATCACCAAAATACTAACATGTACATGTAGTAAATATCAGAAGGACTAGAGAAGTAAACTCAATAATGCTCTTTGGGCTTAACATTCAACATGAAAACTTCCTATTGAGTATTTTCCATATGAGTTAGTGTACGAGAAACTTCCAACCCTTTTTATCTAAACCAAGTTTCATATACTTTCAATTGCCTATGACCTTCACCTGGACCTAAGTCTATCCCAAAAAGAAAGATTGATGAATCTCAACATGCTAGATAATAATAGATTAGTGGTCTTCTCATTGAATGAAGTGCATAAGACACACAACAAGAAACATCATGATCTTAGAATAAGCAAAGTAAAGTTTCAACTAGGAGATAAGGTGCTCTACTAGAACCCCATGCATGTACCTCAATGTACAAAATTTCAAATGCCATGAAAGGCTCTTACATTATAAATGAAACTTTTCCATATGGGGCCATGATGATTTACTATCTTGCTAGCCCAAACAAGATGTTATTAGTCAACATGCAACAACTTAAATTTTTCTTGGAGACAAGAACAACCAGTAGGAATAATGCCTCAACTGATGGTCAAGCATGCTCAATCTTTCAGATCTTCCCCTTCCAACTCAGTTATGGAGGAGATGGCCATCCATGCTAACATCTTATAAGTGACTTCTCAATTTTTCAACTTTTATGTGTTACATCATTTTACATATGTTTCTCATTTTCTTGAATATTTTGCAATTTCTTTTATAGTTTTATTTATTTCGATTTTCTTACATATCTTTTCCTTCTTTATTGGCATCATGACCTTGGTGCTGAACATAGCTACTGATTGATGGTGGTAAATTGAATTATATTGTTTAAATTGATTACTTAATGATTAGATTTCATCATTGAATCTTAGCATTGATTATTGGAACATTGATTTTCTCATGATATTAGGTAGTGAACTCACATCATTCATCCATTCCACTAAAGTCCATGATGTTCTCTTGTTTTGGAAGCATGAGGTCCTTTTTTAATAAAAAATTTTAAAGAACTTATGACCTTAATAATTTTCAAGCTTGGAATGAATCAAGTTGAATTAACAAGGGTGTGGCTTCAAGGGGACTTTTCATCTTTTATACCTACCTACCATCTAGATGTTTATGGGTATTCTCATTGGTTCCTCACCATTCCTAACATCAACCAATAACATGAAGCAATCTCTTTTCATGATGTGGTTTCTATGAAAAAAACCATGGGAATTCAAAGCACACCTTGTAAATGAAATAATGGACTACAAGCACTAGTTATGGGGCTGGAAAGATATGTTACCCATGTCTAAAGGCATGACTCTAACTAAGGCTCTCTTTACTTCCTACTTCTCTTTTCTTCTTTATTTGCAATGGTCGATGATCTTTGAGGGTGTTCCTGAGTTCTAGGGGGTCAAATAGTCTTAATGTGTCAATGCAAAGTCACTAGTAGTGGATGGTCTTAATTCCAACTAAGGATGAACAAATATTAGGTTACATTAATCACAAACTTCACAAATGACTTCATGTGACTAGAATGAGGGACTCCATTCCATCCTCTCTCTCTTATCATCAATTCTATCCATCTACCACCTCATTGCCTCTTATCATGATTAATCAATGTGTTCATTTTGATATGTCTTAATTCTTTGGTGGTTTCCTATGTGATTTGATTTTTAACAATTCATGGCCATTAATCATCCTTGGGGACTACAAACTCCCTGGTATGAGGGCATGCAAGGGTATTAAAGGCATAAGCCTACTATGGGGAGGACCCACTTGCATACTCTTTGATTTGGATAGTTAAACTTCTTATCTCATTATCATTTTGCCTTCAAAACAATTATTTTCCACCTTAGAACATCTAATTTTTGCACTCTTTGGCAACCAAATTCCATCCATATCTCTTTTTTCTAACTAAATTTCAAGCCCTCTTTAATGAGTTTTCCTTATTTTATGCTTTTTTGGCTTCCTCTAGACTTCCATTTCATTCTCAAACTTTTTTTCCATACTTAGTTTTTTATTGTGGAAATTTCTTCTTTATGACTACATCGATGCATCCTCATTGACGCAACTAGATGCATCAATGCATGGGAAAAATAATATAAATACACATAGACACTTAGCCAAGTTTTCACATTTACTTGATAACGCATGGGGAGTTTTTGCAATTTTTTGAGCTCAAAGCCTTCTCGAAGCCATAACTTTCAAATTGCTTGTCTAAATCAACTCATTCCTTAATCCTCAAGCTACCGAAGGTGAGCTTTACGTCATGGGGGATCAGAAACCTATGGTGTATGATGAAATTTTTTTTGGAATTTTTCTAACTCCCCAAGGTTTAATTAAAAATAATAAAAAAATCACCATCTATAGTTAAACCTCATCAATAAACTCGGGTAGCTAAATGAATAAAATAGTAATAAAATAATTAATCTACCATGGTCACAACTAACATAAGTGTAACTTACCTAAAAGAAGAAAGGTATTAAGAACCTTGAAAGTTACACATGAAAATACTAAACCTTGGTTATCTTTGTGATCACAAATGATACCAAAGAGAGGACCACAAGGAGAAGGACCATTCCAACCAAGGGAGAAGTTGCCAAAAGGATGAAGGCGCTAGCAATCACAATAGCCCTAAGAAAAAGAGCTTGAAATCCATGCAAAGGGACCTCTTCAGAAGAAGCCCAAAGTGGAATTTGTCCATCAAAGTCCCATAGTAGAGACAAGCCAATCATGACAAGATGAGGTGTTAAGGCCTAGGCCTAATTTCAAGGTCACATTGATCGAGGCCTACCTTGAATGAATTCATGCTAAGAAGGTCCAAAGTTTGGTTCTTTAGTAACTTACCTTAGGTTCATTCTTGGAGTTGGCACTAGAGGAAGCCTACACAATTGTATTGGTCTCCCATGTGGCCCATTCTTTCTTCCAATGAAGAATGATGCATGGGAGAAACCTATCTCTTTTGGAACGACTGATAAGTAGATGTCATAGTGAAGATAAAGGACACAAATGTCTCCTACTCAGCTGAGGCCATCACAAAGACCCTTAGCCATCACAAAGACCCTTAGCCTACATAACATAAGGGAAACTTTGGTGGAAATTTTCACGCAAGCAGACCCCAATGCTAACAAGGGATGAGTCCAAATAATGCTATGGGATGGACTATAAGGAATATGGTGCATTCACTAAGGCGAAGAGAGCCTACTTCAAGATTGTAGTCTACCACCTAAATCCAATGATGAGGCCTAGCAAGGTCACTGCCTTCTCTGCCCATGTGTGCACTACTCTAAGCAACAAATTCCTTATCAATATCCCTTAACTCATCTTCCTTGAGATTAAGAAGATCTTCAAGGAGAATGAGTGAGGGAGGAAGACACTTTCCTTCCAATTCATGATCCTTAAACTTTGTAGAAGAGGAGGCATAGCCTAGTATGCCAATGATACATTCTGTCATGCTCTACTACCTCTTGGTAGGAGATGATGAAGGACAAGGAAGCTTCTAAGCTATTAGAAGAGGATTAGTCACCACCACCACCTACTAGAAAGACAACACCAAAGACTCAGATAACTATTGAACACATGAGGAAACTTTGTGAACAACTTCTATAGCAACAACAAGGAGAAGCAAGTGGTAGAGAACCACTAGTCTACTGACTAGTGTTGAGTCATCTCAACAAAGTAACTAGAATAATAAGTTGGCTAGAGGAGACTATCCTACTATTTTCAACTCAATGCATGTAGGCACTCATAAGAATGAATCCAAGTGTCTAAAAAGTTACGATGTCCATCCTTGGACAAAAAGAGTTTCTAGGAAATTTTGGTAATAACACAACTTTCTTGGTGCACCAACAGGAAGGTGAGCAGACTACTTTCTTGCTGATGTAGCATCATGTGTAGGAAATAATGATGGGAGTGATGATCAATCAAGTGGAAAAAGCACTCAACACTCCTATGATGGCTATGCTAGATATAGTTGCTCTCAAAGATGTGTAGGCTTCTACAAGAGTGAGAAGCAGGAGACTTAGTACAACCTAATAAGAGGAGGTGTTGGATTGACTAGTGGGAATCAAGTAACTACTTCCAAAGATCTTTGATCTCCTAGAAGAGATCATTGCAACCCAATTTGAGCTTCTGGAGACCAAGGGCAAGCTCATCATTGCTAATGTCCAACTTCAGGTAGCCACCACTGAAAATCATTGATTGGCTACAAAGGTTCAAGAACTAAGAGCTTGTCTCGTTAATCTTACCATTCTTAGGCAAGATGTCATAAGAGATGAAGCTTTCTTACAACTTCAGAAAAAACTTAAGGAGACTAAGAATGCCAAGGAGATGGTGGTCTTTGATGCATCTTTATTGGAAGCTCTTGCTATCAACACTAATAAGGAATTTATGTAAGACCATAAAGAGAACTTGGTCCTTACCAAGGACATCCATTGCCTACGTAATGTCGAGGAGTAAAAAGACAAGATGGTCAAATTTGTGATGTAGCAATAGGAGCAACTCGCTAAGGTAAATTGGGATTCAAGGAGGTTGGCAGCTAAGAATATAAATCTATCTATGGAGGAAGTCTAGGTGCTTCACTAGAAAATGGCCATTGAGGTAACTTCCTAGAAAAATGAGGCCCTAAAATTTGAAAGAGTTAAAAATCATTACAAGGACTAGGTGGGGCTCCTCAGGGAGGTGAATAAGAAAAAAATTTAATTGATGAAGGTGAAGATGAATGAGGCCCTTTAGCAACTCCAACAAAGAGATGATGTATGGTAGTTAATCTTTGATGGCTTGAATGCCTGCAACAAAGTGGAGATCCACCTAAAAGAGTTGCAGATAGAAAAAATGACAAAATACATGAAACTTGCCAACCTTTGATATGAAAACTTGGTGATGCTGACAGTAAGAAGAATAAGGTATGAACTAGAGAAGTAGGTGACTAGCTTGTACCTCCTTTATGAGGTTGAGTTCAAGCATCATAAAGACATTAAGTAAAAAATAGAGATAACCAATGCTAAACTTGAAGTTTTCAGGAGCCATTTCACAAATCAAGGTAGTTGCTAAGAACCTAGCAAGAAGAATGAACAACTACCATGAACTATAAAACTTGATAAAGATTTTAGATGTTGAATGTAAATAATTTGCAACATGGTTTGTCAACATTAAGGAGTTATTCCTTGCAATTCCTTCTCTATGGGACATCCCTATAGCACCACATATTGACGAAGTTTCATGGATTGTGTATGATCCATGAAGTAAAGAGGAGAATATGAAAGCATTGTTGGATACTTTTCATCTTCCACTAGAAGTAGTAGTCGCAACAAGATAGCCTTAGCCACCATCACCATGAGTGCCAAAGCATGGTGAAGGTCCTTCAACATCCCAAGAGCCTCCACCTCTTGGAACTGTTTGATCTCCACTTTGTCTTTTGTAACTAGAGGGTTCCTGCCATCCATTTTTGTAAAGATGTTCAATTTTGTTATCTAGGATACCTATTTGTACTGTGCCTACCAACCCAATAGGCACGATACATTATAGCAAGAGCCAGACTTCATAGCCCAACACCATCGAGATTGTGACTATGCTTCCACTGCACCTATTGTACACCATGTAACTTCTAAATCCCTTTTGGTGCTAACTATGCTTAACTCCATTTGGGACGGTGTTTCATTTTTCTTTCTTCTTCCTTTGCATTTTCTTTGTATTTTTTTTGGATTTTATTCACATTTGTTCTGTAAATATGCTCAAACAACAGTCCACATGTGCCAACACTTTTATTTTCTGCCAAAAAACATGACTACACTTGACACTATTCACATAGTTGACACCGACTATGCTCAGCACTATTCGCACAGTTAACACCGCTTGACACATAGCATCATTTGCATTCCATAAGTCTTTGTTCGATTAACAAGACTATTCAGTGCACCCCATCTCCACCTCTAGTAAAGCCCCTCACATGGACATGAGATTAGGCTATACACTCGCGAACCCCTCAATGTTCCAACCATCAATGTTTTTGGTTGTTACAGTTTTTGGCGCTAGATGGAGGACCTACCATTTCCTTCTTTGCACTCCATTGTGGTTGTCTTTGTGTGCTCTCTACACCCTTATTAATGTAGATTAGTCCTCATTCTTGGTCTCCTTGAGACCCTGCGTAGCAACCCAAATCATGCCATTGTCCACTTTTTTCTCTAAGTCTTTGCTCTCTAAGTGTAGTAAGTGAAGAGCGTAGTTGGTGTGGAGTGTAGTCTCCATACTTGGCATTTTTTTTTTACAATTTTACACTTAGCCATTTTTTTGACATTTTCATACTTAATCATTTTTCTACATTTTTATACTTAGCCATTTTTTGCTATTGGCAAACTTAACCATTTTTTCTACATTTTCATGCATTTTTTCTGCATTTTCATACTTAGCAAAATTTTTGTAGTTTCATACTTAGCCAAATTTTTGCAGTTTCATACTTAGCCAATTTTCTATAGTTTTACACTTAGTCAATTTCTTGTAGTTTTTAGACTTAGCCATTTTCTACTACCAGTAAACTTAGGCATTTTTCTGCAGTTTTCAGAGTTAGTCATTTTTTGCAAACAACAATGTTGACAACCCAATCTATGAACATGAATCTAGACCAACCTTCCATATTAGTGTCTAGCAAATATGGCACCACGATCCACCCAAAGCATGCCATGCTTAGCCACGAACAATATAACTTTGTTTGTGCCAAAATCCAAGCAAGATTACTAGTCGATTGCCTTGACCTAAAGGCAAAACAAGACTACGAATGAGTCCAACGAGACAGACGAGAATACAACCCTACCTTGTTTGATATAATCCCACTCATGGAGTCCTACCACCAATTGCTATCCCAACTCATCAATGCAAATGAGTGTGATGTGGGGAAAACCTACAAGGAAGCCTAATAAGAGGAAGAAGATGAGTTCAAGGCCTACTTCGAATGTGAGAGCTCGCTTTACACCATCTTTCAACAACCACTTCCCAATATGACCCCTCCTTGGTTTGGTTCACCCGTCCTCTCTAAGATGGTGACCATGCAAGTTCAGCCTTCCTTGCAAAAAATTGTTACATCTGTCCAACCCTACATTCATGCAGGGACCACCTCTTGGCCCTAAATAATCTAGCCATCTTACATCCTACTTGTTTCATCAATGCCCTAAGCATCAATCCACACGTGTGTAAGCTACCTCTATCACCGTGTCCATCGCTCAACCAACCAATACATCAACTACATCCATCTGCTATGACATTAAACTAGCATACTTCACAACCAACAATCCAACCCTTCACCATGCAACCAACATAAGCCTAGCCAATACAACTGGCTAGCACATCCCCGAGCTTGGATTAGGCATTCTAGTTTATCCAAAGTTTGATGGAGGAGATCAACTGGCTCAAGGTCGCCTCCTGCAAAACCATCAAGGTGATGGACTTTTACTAGGATGATCCCATAAGTCCAATAGTACCACCCCTAATCCTCTCAACTAAGGTTCCGCTGCCTCAACTCACCAAGTACAACGATGAAGGTGACCCCAATGCACACTTGGGTCACATTTAGGTATGAGTGCCTACTTTTGCAATTATGGTCACATGCCATCATGCACATCTTCCTCATGTCTCTCATTGGCAAGACATTAGAATGATACTCTTTTGTTATTCAAGGCCTCAATCTCCTACCTAGAGGATCTCCTCAACTAGTTTGTGACATGCTTCAGGTACAACCTGAAACCTAAAGAAACTCTTGACCTGCCCATGTAGGTCAAGCAAGGGCCCCTAGAGCCCATGGCCAAATTCATCCAACAATGGAGCACCACCTTGCAAGAAATCCATTAGTCACTAGTAGAGATTCATCTGTTGGCCATTTTCAAGGGTGCATTCAATGACTTCATCAAGTCAAAACTGTACTACCTGGCCCTAAAGTCTCTCAGCCAAGCCTTTGCCCAAATGAAGGGCATAGAGGAGGCAACACAAGCAAGTAACAACCTAGCCTATGTGGCCTATAGAAACTAGCACATGCACAAGCAAAACACAACAATGGAAATAGTAGCCACACCTACAAAAGCAACCAATTGGGGCCCAAAGGCTAAGCAGCCCAAGGCCCTGACACACAAAGCTACCAACTCTGGCACCAACTCACCCACATCAGTAGGGGCCATAATGCAATCCATTATAAGGCTCCACTTTGAGCTTAAAAATCACTCAAAGTACACCCCATTTCCAATGAAACCCTTAGAGTTTCTAGATCAACTCTTGAAAGCTGAGCAAATCCAATACAAATGAGTATTAGAAACTATCCACCAACAACACAACAGGTACTATGAACTACTAAAGAACCCTACCTTAGTAGTACTGAACAAGTCCCCAATCCCACAACATTTCCAACTAGACCAATATTATCATTACCATTAGATGTCCAATCACAATACGAACAACTATTAGGCTTTGCAGGATGATCTGCAAAAAATGATAGAAAGAGGCCAACTAGTGCTCGACGTAGTGAGCCAATCTAATGTAGACAATGCCCCCTACACCATAAACTCCATCAACATAGCATGCAAGTCTAAACCTACACAACAACCTTTTGTGATCTAAGTGCCTCCTAGCAAGGCAAGGATTCCCTCGCCCTTCACAAGTAAGAGCCCTCCTTTTGTGATCAAACTGTCACCTTGGGCACCCACAACACCCTTTGTGGTTAAGTTCCTGCAACCTCTATCTACTAAGACATTAAACTAGCATGAAACTACACCTACAACTGCTAAACAATCCTTCATCATCAAGGTGCACAATGAGTTGGCCCATAACAACAACTTCCAAACAACCACTGTTCGTCATAAAGGTGCCACAACATGATGACCCCTCACCTACCCAAAGCCCAATAGTGGGTAATGTATCAATTCCTTCTCCTTCAAAGGTTGATCCCATTGGCAACTTGGGTAGGCCTACCAAATGGAAACACAAGAGGCCAAAAAAGCATCTCACAACCCTCACAATCAAAGCAAAGGTTATAACTAGCAAGCCACAACTAAACACTAGGGCCTTTGGCCCCAAGTAGGCCAAATAACCCATGTTGAAGTCCCCTCTATAAGAGATGCATCTCTCAAGCCACATGGAGGAGGTCAAGGCCAACATAACAATTGATGACAAGGACTTCATAGCTACACTAGCCTAGGTGAAACAAATGCCCAAGAAAAAGAACACAACACTGAGGTTGCATGACTTGGTCATGACCTCATTTGCTCACCGCCAAGTACTAACCTAGATGTTGGCCTTCATTCCTATTACAAAGGACATCCTTGTAGATGAGAATGCTATTCATGCAGCGATCTTGCCTCCTATGCTACAGGAATTGAGTTCAACATCCCAGTCCTTTCATGATGAAGCAGTTAAGATCAACCCTAAATGAGGCGAGGTCATAATAGCTCCATTTTCAATTAGCATATATATTAGATAGTCCACCATTTGTAGGGTACATGTTGATGATGGTGCGACAACAAATGTAGTTCTATACTTCATCATTGATAAGTTAGGCCTGATGGATGAGATTAGGCCTACCAAAACTACATGTCTAAAACATCATCTTCATGGTAGGGGAGTAGTTCCCCACCTCTACAGATTTCACAGTCATAAAGGAGATGCCAAGCTTCAACTTAATTCTAGGTCAACCTTGGCTAGCTCAATTATGGGCCATCTCCTCCCCAATCCATCAAGAAATCCACCTTCCATATGAAGGTGGTCAAGTTATCATTCACGGTGATAACATCTCCCCTCTAACTACCCACAGCATAGACATGGGACAAGTGTTAGAGGTGGATTTTCTTGGTGGTACACCTATGGCAACCAATGTAATGCCTAAGGCTAACATACCCAAATGAGTGGTTGAAGCCAATGACCTACTAGAGGATCCTAAGCCTTGTGTGCCTTCTAATCCATGCCTAGTTAGGAAGCAACTACATGACCAAGACTTCCCCTTGGCCTAAAACAAGCTGGGTGCCTTCCTACCCCTAGCTACCGCATGTCATGAATTTTTGATTTTTGCTTACATGGCATTTGTTTATGCATTTACATTTAGCCTACTTGCTTAGATTACATATCACTTTGCTTTGCCCATGCATTTCTACTTTTTTTACACATCCATATGCTTAGCTTATGCATGAGAAAAACATCAAAAACATAAAATTATAAACATTAAAATTACAAAAATAATGCTATGGCCTACCATGGCCTTATACTAGCACCTCTATCCTACTATGGCCTTTAAACTAGAAATCATGGCCTAAAATGGCCTAAACACACATGGCCCAGAATGACCTTAAACTATCACTATAGCTCAAAATGGCCTAAAACTATCACTTTTTACCTTGTTTACTCTTCATTTATGCATATTAACTTCGTTACAACAAGTGCTACTTGATGTTATTTTTCTAGTTAATTTTTGCAAGATCTTGTAGGCACATAGCATGGCTATGCATGCAAACTATGCCTCACCAAAGCAAGGTAAGCACACAACTCATCCACCATGATGCTAAAACTAGCATAGCTCATCTTCCATGACACTAAACTTGGCACAAGAATCCGCTATGATAGTAAAATGACACATCATCATCCACTATGATGCTAAATTGGCACAAATAGTCTGCTATGACTATAAACTGGTGCATAGATCATCCTTGGATCATGATGTTAAACTGGCACAACATCCACTGTCCCCTACGACATTAAATTGGCCCCCAACAATGTGCTAGGACTATAAACTAGAACATCACGGCCTGCCAAGACCTTAAACTATGTTCATAGTCTACCATGACTTTAAACTAGCATGTTGCTAATCTTTTGGAGCACTTAACATTGGTGTAACCTTTGGGGCACTCACAACATCATTGCACTAGCACTTCCATTAGCTTCTTACGCACTTGCAACTGGTTCAACTTTTCATGCATCTATAGCATCTTTGCATCTAGCATTTCCCTTGCATTTCACATTTTATGATTTTCTTGTCTTCTCAGAGTTGTGTTTATACAACAAAGCCCTAGAGGCATTCATGTAAAGGTGCATCTCATCGTAGTGGAAAGTTACCACATCGCTCCAATGTGCATGACTGGGCTAGCTAATCCACTTAAGAGTGCACATCCCCTTTATCTCATTTTAGCCTACACACATCCTTGCATTATATCCTATGCATGTCCCCCCATTATAGCCTACGCATGTCCCTTGCATTCTTATACCCTCTTGCATTCCCCACATTTACTTACATGCAAACCCCTATGATGTATACACACAATAAATGCACATGGCATACTCTCTTCACATCACACCACTGATGAGACGCGATATCGCATGGGCCACGATATCGCGTTGTCCCCTACGATATTGCATATGCGATATCACGGTCCACCGCCAAATCTATAAATAAGAGGTGACACTCCCCCCATTTCCCATCCTAGGCTAGAAGTAGGGAAACTCTGACAATTTGATCACTCCAGAGATAGAATATTTTTCATGTGCCTGCAGTAGGAGTCCCAAGTGAACGAATCTTTATTCGAGCAGCTTTGTACCTGAATGCAAGTTGTGTATGACAATAAAGATAAGCTTTGTGGATAAACCTTGTAGTGCATGGAATAGGATTTATTACTTGTTATTTCTTACATGTTATTTATTACCTGTTGTTAGTGCGACATGAGTATAACTTGGTTACGAGCATTGATGAATGTGTACGGCTAACCAAGGAATCAGCTACTTATCGCGATTAGTCTCTCTCATCCTCAACTCCTAGAATACAGGATGAGTACGACTTGATTACAAGCATCTACAAGTGTGTACGGCTAGTCAAGGAATCGGCTGCTCATCACGTTTAGGCTAGTTAAGTGCCTCAATACGACCACTTTGAGCACGTGCGTTACGTGTGGTGATCCCAGTAACGATTAACGTTTGGTAGCCACAGTTGCATAGTTCAGGGTGTGTACGGTAAGTGGGAAAGAATGCTGACGCTAGTTAATTTAGACTTAGATCCTTAGTTAGAGTTAGTTAACTCTCTCAACCCTTCACCCTTTAGCATATGAGAAAAATCAAAAAAGACTATAAAAATCATATACCTCAGACTTACTTAACCATACACCGTGACAACAACAAGTAAGTCTGGGAAGACAACGAATGATTAACCCCAAGTGTTCCATGGGGTGTTTAGGCATTTAGTCTGCGGAGTTCGACCAGATCATGCTTGCTACACTCGTTTCGTATGGTTGAGTATAGGGGTACCTTGCCACTCATCATTGGTGCCATTGCTAGGGACTAAGTGTTTTTGCATCGAATAGAACATAAGGGATATCACTCACATCATTGTGAGCCTTAACGAACCTTTGGGTTAATTAAGATAAAAAATTTATAATGGTAAAAATTAGCACACCGATAAAAATGCCTTCTTCTCATAAGAGCAACTCACCACCTAAGGATCATACACGAGACAGTTGGTAACATAAAACACATAACCAAAATCAGCCAAGTCCTAAACAATATAAAATGACATATACTCATCTCGATGAATATATTCCTAACTTTACTTTTATTCTCCATCAGGATGAACAACTACGGTGGAGAGATTTGCAAGATAACATTGTGTTACCCCTAGATCGATCAATCTCTCGCATGCTTTTTCGTGCCTTGGCTAGATTGGATTCTCGAAGTATGCTTGACATAACGAAGGCAATTAAGATTCCCTCAAGGCATTTGAAAGATAATCGGATCAAATGATTAGACATGAACAATATCCCATGATTTGAAGGGGGATACAATGCTAAGCCACAAAATCATTTACAGGCATTCCACGATGCCTGTGCCTTGCAGAATATAGACAGTGAGTGGCAAAAACTTAAGTTGTTCCCAAGGACACTCACTAAAGAAGCAGAGAGCTGGTACCAGTCCTTAGAACCGGAAACCATCAGGAGGTGGAGTACGATGCTAGAACTGTTCAATAAAAAGTATCAAATGTACTCCAGAGTGTCCAATTTGTGTAAGCAGATCCAAGGCTAAAAGCAAGGTCATCACAAACCCTTGGATGCTGCCATGGCCCGCTACTACACATTGTTACATCATTGCCTGGGCCATGGGTACACTCAAGGGAATCAACTTCGCCACATCATGGATGGGCTAAGGAATGAAACAAGGAGAACTCTTGGGACTTACGCCCAAGGGAGACTCTCACAACTTAGAGCCCATGAAGTACAAAGCTTGTTGGAGCAAGTAGCAAACGAAGAAGGTGAGCTACGAAAAAGGGAAAGTGTGGAAGAGTACAACCACGATCCCTCCCTTCGAAAGAAGGGAGTGAAATTTTGTGATGAAGAGGATGAGTCACCAATCGAAGAGTTGGTGAATCGGAAAACTTTGCCGATCCAAAAATTAACAACTGAGGTATTAGCCAAAGTAGAACAAATGTGGGATTCCTTAGACTTAAGAATTGAAACAGTCTTGAAAATTGTAGAAGAGTCTAAGGTTGAACAAAGTAGTGACAAAGGTAAGAAAAAGTGGAGAGATTTAGGCCCTGCACATAACAAGGGTAAGGGAAAAATCACTAACTTTGATGTGGCTAAGGATTCTGATTCAGACGATGATAGTGGATGTGGGGTCTGCTACTATGAACATCCTAAGGGATGCTACCCCATTATCTCACATCTGCAGGGGTTTGGGGTGTATGCGCTAAATCCAAGACTCAATCAACGGCAAACACCCCGAAGGCTATCTTATCCACAAGGTAACCCAAGGTAGTTCCACCAACCCTTAACGTATTATCCAAGTGGAACTCCACCACAGCCCATCGGATAGCATCAGCAGTGGCAATACCCACAGTCATGGGGGATACCACCGCCAACACAACAATACCCTTATTGGCAGCCCAATCCTTATGGTTATTATGTGCAGCAGCCGATTTCTCCAAGTGACTCTATGGGTCACGCAACTCCCAACCGTCACTACCAAGTTCGGGAGTACTTCAGAAGGACTCCTTCTCCTCTAGGAGACATCTCACACTTATTCCATCCTCCTAATCCATCTGCACCTCTTCCACCACAAGTAGTTCCCGTAACACCTCCTGCTCCAACAATGCAAGGGGAACTTCCTCCTCAACCATAGCAACATCACACTGCAATAGCTGTAATTATCCAACCTGCTATTGGTTCTGACAATTTTAAAAAGAGAAGATCTTATTTTAGAACCAAAAGCCCAGACAAACTCTCGCAACAACAAGCTGTTGAGGCCATGTACACTCCTCCACCATCTAACACTTCGGAGAACCCTTCAGTCTAATAGAGCTTAACGCATACGATTATGTTAACGCATACCATAACTAACTGGATCAAGGTGGGCCACCTTCCTAGGAAGCTAACTGACCCTGGGAGTGCCTTAATCTATTTGCAGATCGTTGAAAATAAATCACATAGGGCTCTTCTTGACTTAGGTTTCGGAGTTAACTTAATTTCATGAGAGATGTATCATGCCTGGAACCTGCCCCAACTCAAGAAGAGCAACATTCAACTAGAGCTGGTAGACCAGTCCATCACCATTCCCTTGGAATTGGTGGAGGANTTCCATGCATCACATACAGAGATTCATCAGGTGATGACATGGAGGAAATATCTCCATGTAATAGGTGTGCCCATGAAACTTTGAACCAAAGATGCATGCATGTAGCAACCACACAAGAAGTAGTAGACACCCCATGGTTGACAGCTACTAGAAGAAGCAACCAAATATGCATGGAACGAACTAAGGAAAACCATGCTAACAATGAAGGCATAGACACATTGAAATATGAGCGTCGCCAACTTTTACCCCTTAATCTAAGATCATCAATTAGGAGAAGTTGGGTACTTCTTAGAAATTCAAATAGACGCTCATTATTTCGGATCTCTCCCTTACAACTCAGTCATGGGGGAGATGGCCACCTATGCTGATCATATGGGGCCCTCAGTTCTTTTTCGATTTTTGTTTTACACATTTTTGTCTTACACATTTTTGTTTTACAAATTTCTTTAACTCTTTTAATTTTTGTTTTACAAATTTCTTTAAATTTTCTAGTTTTTGTTTTACAACATCGTTATACTTTTCCACTTTGTGTGTGTGTGTGTGTGTGTGTGACCCACCCTGTAAGTTCGTCCCATAATAAGTGTTCAGTATGATGGTATGAACTGTTTTCATATTGATTGCTAATGTTTGGTTTTTACCTTTACGTTACAATGTTGATACTAAGGTATGTTTCTTTTGATATGGCAGGCAATGAGATTTCTTCACCCATCCATCCTCCAATTTCTATGGTTTCTCTCGGCTTGGAAATGTACAGTCCCCTTCTTAATAAGAACTTTAACGAATTGGTGACTAGGTATTTCTCAAACTAAAGAAGGACTCAAGTATTGAAAAGGGTGTAAGTTCAAGAGAACTTAATGCTTTTGTGTTGGTCATTCTCTTGGGTGCTTGGATGTTTTTTTCTTAGGCTTTCTTACCATTTCGATGTTACCCAACTTTCGGAAGCTGAGACATTAAAAATAATAAGTCTTTGCATGATGTGGTTCTCACGCATAAAAACACAAAAAAAAACCCAAGTGAGAATTCAAAGCACACCCCTTAGATGAATAAACTTCGGCTACACGCACTAGTTATGGAACCAAAAGTGTTCTCTCTAACTAAGGTCCTTCTCGCTTCCCATTCTCTCCTTTGTTTTGTCGGAATGGTGGTGGCTCTTGGAGCATGCATTCTTGTCACCCAAGTGGATGGTTTAACCGAATGCATTGATGTGAAGTCACTGGACATGGTTGGTTTGAGGCTAGAGCTGGAATGAGAACTGCCAAGTCACATTAATCATGAACTACACATGGGGATGTACACCACCTTGTCCTTGGGATTCCATTCCATTCT
This sequence comes from Gnetum montanum, assembly GCA_015680685.1. Classification (NCBI taxonomy): domain Eukaryota; kingdom Viridiplantae; phylum Streptophyta; class Gnetopsida; order Gnetales; family Gnetaceae; genus Gnetum; species Gnetum montanum. The sequence continues at coordinate 201,248 of MNCI01031808.1, forward strand.
CTTCTTCCCATCCTTCTCTCCATTATTCACCTCATTGCCAGTTGTATCATTAGTGTATATATTTTGGTTGATGCATTGTCTTCTTTTTGGTAAATTCTTGTGGTTAAGACTTTGACTCTTGTTCCAAATGACATTCCCGAAGCCTACGGACTCTTTGAATGTGGGATTACCAAGGCATTAAGGGCATGAGCCTGCTTTGGGGAGGACCCCCTGACATTCCTATTTGGAGCATTAGTTAAATTATTTTCCTTAAAATTTTGTAATTAATTTTATTTTGTTCATTACCATTTTGACATCCATTTCATTGATGCCATAGTTGTCTCTTTTTATCTATCTTTCTTACTCCTTTTCTTTCTCCATTCTAACGCTACCGGAGGTTCACGATTAGTCATGGGGGTATGGGGCCTGATTTTTTCGATTTTCTCCTAGCCCCAAAATTTTTTGATTTTTTGATTTTCTTCCTAACCCCTACACCTTTGGTAGCCATCAGTAACATATTCCCAGATCCATATCAGACATACCACAACCCAGCCAATGAGTTTACACCAAAGCAAGGTATCAAGTACATGATGATTCAATTACCCTTGCTAATATAAGACTATGTTGTGTGTGCAAATGGTAATTAAATAAACAAAGAATTGGATCTAGAGCTAGAGCAAACACTTGGAATGGAGCAATACTGGAAGCAGCTATGTAAGGAGCAAGATCGATAGCGCGCTTACCGAAGGACAACGAAAAGCGCAATCTTGGCGTTGGTAGCAACAACACTTCTTTCTATCTCTCTCTCTCCTTCTCTCAAGCTACTAACAAAGGCCTGATGTCATTGTAATAAGGTGTTCACCCTTGTTGTCATGAACACCAGTTTTGTAAAGTCTTGTAATAATGATCCATTCACATATCATCCCATTAGTTCCATCTCACTCAATAATTCCATACCTTCCCGATATTATTGTAAGTAACTCGAGGACGAGTTTTGATTCATTCATGGGGGTATGATGAGATGTGATATCGCATAGGCCGTGATATCGCGTACGCGATATCGTGTCGTCCCCTGTGATATCACATATGCGATATCGCGGTCCACTGCCAAATCTATAAATAAGAGGCGACACTCCCCTCATTTTCCATCCTAGGCTAGAAGTAGGGAAACTCTGACAGTTTGATCACTCCAGAGATAGAATATTTTCCATGTGCCCGCAGTAGGAGTCCCAAGTGAATAGATCTTTATTCAAGCAGCTTTGTACCTGAACGCAAGTTGTGTACGACAATAAAGATGAGCTTTGTGGATAAACCTTGCAGTGCATGGAATAGG
>MNCI01031808.1:202713-232905 GCA_015680685.1 Gnetum montanum
GCTAGTTAATTTAGACTTAGGTCCTTAGTTAGAGTTAGTTAGCTCTCTCAACCCTTCACCCTTTAGCATAGGAGAAAAACCAGAAAAGACTATAAAAATCATATACCTCAGACTTACTTAACCATACACCGTGACAACAACAAGTAAGTTTGGGAAGATAACGAATGATTAACCCGAGGTGTTCCATGGGGTGTTTAGGCATTTAGTCTACGGAGTTCGACCGGATTGTACGTGTTATGCTCGTTTCGTATGGTTGAGTGTAGGGGTACCTCGCCACTCATCAACCACTAAACCCATGGTGAACATAATGCAACTGATCCCATGGGAAGCCTCTGTTGGCTACTCAAAGCCCAAGCGAATGTAATGCACCTCATCCTTGGGAGGAAACCCCTATCCTACAAACATGATGTGGTTGCATCAAAAGCAAAGCCCATCTACTCAATGGCCCACAAAGCCCATCCACTACATGGCCAACATCCTATAGCTAGCATTCAATAGTAAGTCAAATCCAATGGAGGTTCATCTCATGGAAAAAGGCAAAGAAAAAAAACAAAAAAAAAATGAGAAAAAGCACATTCCCAAGCAAATTGACAGCACTACAATTTCACAATTGGCCTAGCCTCACATCGACTTTGACTCTCTCATAAGCACTTCGATGAGAGGTTAAGATACCAAGGGCAAGTCACTTTATGCCATGATCACCATTAGCCATGCTGACTTTGCATCTTGCATCATGATACACTATTTGCATTTCATCTCCCCTTGCTTACATTTCATCTCCCTAGCATTTCCTACATTCTTTGCCCTAGCATAACCCTATCCATACCACTCTTGAACATGGTGGAACGACACTTGATCTAGTACTAACAAGCAATGTTGGTGCCACATCTGTTGTGATGTTTTGTGATTCTTTGTTGATGTCTCTTGGGCCACTCCTCCAGATGTCAACAAAGAGGGGTCAATGAAACACCACAAAATTTTGGGTCGCAGCGTCTTGACTGCAAATTTGTTTAAGTGTCAAAATGGTGGCACTTTGCCCAAATTTTTCTAAGTGTTGAGTGTAGTCAACTTAAACTACTAGATTTGCAAAATTTTTCTAAGTGTTGAGCATAGTTAGCTCACATTATTAGAGTTGCAAAATTTTTCTAAGTGTTAAAATGATGACATATTTTGCAAATTTGTCTAAGTGCTGGGACTATGCTCTCCATTGTAGTAGAGCATAGTTAGCTTCAACAACCAACTTTCTGCAATTTTGGCTAAGTGTTTGAATGAGGTCACAGCTACAAAATTTTTCTAAGTGTTGAGACTATGCTCTCCACTATTAGGACTACACTCTAGAGCATAGTCAATGTAGCCAACACACAAACACCAGTTTTGTAGAATTTTTTCTAAGTGTTAGAATGATAACGCTTGTTGTAGAATTTTTCTAAGTGTTGAGACTACGCTCTCCATTGCCAAGACTATGCTCCAAAGTGTAGTCAATATAGTCAACACACAAAAACCATTTTTGCAAGATTTTTTCTAAGTGTCAGAACAATGACACAAGCTATAGAATTTTTCTAAGTGCTGAGACTATACTCTCCACTGCTAGGACTACACTCTAGAGTGTAGTTAGCATAGTTAGCATAAAAACACTAGTTTTGGCATATTTTTTCTAACTACTAGGACTACGCTTTAGAGCATAGCCAAGGGGGTCAAGTGTAGTAAGGGGTGACCATAGCAACGAAAGTTAGAAATTTTTTTGAACTATTTCTAGTTTTCTCTGAACTTAGAATCTTTTTTGAATTTTTCTAGTTGCCTAGTGGACACCTAGCTCCATATCCCAACTACCCCAAAGTGTAGTCCCACCAAATCACTGCCATGTGATACCTAATCTACATTTTGGGCTAACCCTAGCCCTATAAATACCTCTGGATCCCTAGTGTTTGGGGGGTTGGTAGTTGGCATTTTCATTTTACATTTGGCATTTTGGCATCTTGGCACTTAGCCCCATGGGCAAAAGAGACCCAGAGTGCGCCAGCAAAGAGGTAGAGAACACTGCACGATACACCACAGCCTCGTTGCAACTCTGCAGAACACCACATAGTACACCGCAACAACAAACCTAGCAGGCACTATACATCACAGTAAGCGCTAGACTTCACAACCCAACACCACCAAGACCATGACTATGCTTCCACTACACCTGTTGTACACCACATACCTTCTAAATCTCTTTTGGTGTTAACTATGCTCAACCCCATTTGGGGTGGTGTTCCATTTCTCTCTCTTCTTCCTTTGCATTTTCTTCACATTTTATCCACACTTGGCCTATAACTAAGCTCAAGCAGTAGTCCATGCATGCTAACACTTCCATTTTTTGCTAAAAAACATGACTATGCTCAGCACTATTCACATAGTTAACACCGACTATGCTTAGCATAGTTCGCATGGTTGACACCGCTCAACACTTAGTGTCATTTTCACATTAGCACCATTTGCATTTTGTAAGTTCTTGTTCGATCGACAAGACCATTTAAGGCACCCCATCTCCACTTTCAGCAAGGCCCTCACGTAGAAGTAGGGTTAGGTTGTACACCCACAAACCTCTTGATGTTCCAGCCACCAACATTTTTTGTCATTATAGGTTACAACATGTAAATTTGGTGGTGTTTCAATGATTTCTTTTTGTTAGTGTTTTGAGGATTGACCCAAGAGGCATTGACAAAGAATACAAAACACCACTACAAGTCCACGACTTCATGCTTGATTTGGTCATGTCGAACCACACCAAGAAGTGCTTATGATGAAGAAGTAATGCTATGATGATGAGATGGTGATGAGGTCATAGGGAAATGATCGTGAAAGCTAATAATGCATTTTAAGTGTTGACACCATGGCTGTGGCGCTAACATGTTGGTCAATTAGTTGACTTAAATCTTCATGTTTTGAAGTGTGGTTCACTCTATAAAAGCATTTTAGGAACCATCACCTCACTCTAAGGTTTCTCTAGCCATTAGACTTCTCACTTGGCATGTTTAGAGCCTTTGGTACTTACTAGCCATCCAACTTGGTAATTTGCATTTCCCTTTTTTTGTTTTTGTTACTTTTTTTGTGGGGTGATACTTTGATAGGATTTCTTTTCCAAGGATGGTTTAATGTCGTTTTTCCACCAAACAAGATGTGTTATATTCAATGAACTTAATGCTTTCCATTGAATGAAATGTGTTACATTCAATTGGACTTGTAAATGAAGCATGATGAAGGGATGTCATATGACCATAAATGTATGAATATCATCATAGGTCATCATTGTTACTTTGGATATGAAAGGTTATAATTAGGTTATGAGGCTAGGCTCAAGAAGTGATCCTATAGGAATGACAATGATTGCAAAGAAAGCACTCTTAGTAGGACCAACTCACTAAATTTCATGCATCAAGATCACACGGTGACTTGTTGCCATGATGAGCTACATCTTTGTGGTGACCCCCAAGCTTCATCCTAAAAACATAACACCAAGAGAAGAAGAAAAATCAAACAAAGAAAACATGCATAAGATCATAGATGATAAAACCAACCTACCCAAGTCACCAATGTTGCTAGTTTAAGTCCATGGTAGGTCATGCTATTAGTTTAAGGCTCTAGCAAGTTGTGATGCCAGTTTAAGGTCATAGCAGACCATGGTGCTAGTTTAAGGCCTTGGTAGGCTGTAGAAAGATGTCACTCTGTTGTGAAAAGATGTCATGGAAGCTTGTTTTTTTCTAGGTCATCAAAGTTGTCAACATTAGTCATTCATTACAACCTATCAACAATGATAAATAATACTACAAACAAACATGTGAGTGTTAGGTCTAATTAGGGTTGTATGATGGTTTTAATGTTGCATAATAAGGGCTTGATGTAGTCTTAAGTAGGCTTAATTTTTGGTGAGAAACTTGGTTTCATGTATTTTCTCCTCACCATCATGGTCTTAGATAGGAATTTTGACTAAGGGACCCTATGTGATGATTTTAAAGTCATGGTCAATGGTCATCAACCTACTTTAGGGTGTTATGGTTGTATAGTGCAATGGTTTCAAGGCTCAAGGTTTGGAGATTTAATGTCAACTTGGTTTGACCACATCATAAGAGAGGTTTATATAGGAATTTTGGTTGATCTAGCCTACTTCTTCATTCCCCTAGCATCATCCTACATGACAACATAAGCGCATCAAGTGGCACCTATGTAATAAAATGATTAAATAATGTAAAACATACATCTAGAAATGCATTAAGAATAAATAAAAAGTGGATAAAAAAATTAATTTGACACCAAAATAGATCAAAACATGATCAAATGAAGTTACTAAGGGTACTATAAGGTCAAATGTGGTCAACTATGGTTATACTTTACTAGTTTTAGGCCTTAGTGGGTCATATTGTTAGTTCTAGGCCTTATCGGGCCATGGTTACATGGTATTAAATAATGGTCAAAGATGGTCAAACCTCATTATCTAGCAACAATCAAAAGCTAAACATATATTAAACGTGATCAATAAATGTCATAAGAAAGAGATTAAGGTGAATATGGTGAGAAAAAGGTCAAATTATCCATAACTAGATTAAATAAAGGTCAAATCATGATGAAAATTGTGTAAAATTGTGTTAAATAAGGTTAAGAAAGGTTAAAACATGGTAGGGACAAAGCCAAACAAGGTCAAATAAGATAAAGTAGGCTACATATGGCCCAACATGATCACATGAAGCTAGTTTTAGGCCTTGGAAAGCCATGTTGGGAAGCTTATTTCAATGAGTAGGATCATTATGAGGCAAAGAAAAATAAAAACTTGATAAAACAAGGTAAAATAAGGTAATAACAATGTGAAGGCAAGATGAATTTGATCAATAATTATAAAACATTGCAAACTTAATGAAATAAGATGAGATAGTATATATTGAAAAAATTATTATTATTTTATTTGTTGCAGGGATCATTCCCCCTAGGTTAATGTGGCCCTAGCTTTGGGTGGAGGGGGATGAAGAGTGCAAATAGTAAGGTTGTGGCAACAACAGTGTGGTGCAAGCCTAGAACAAGCAGTGTGATGGTGGTTGGCTAGTGTTGTAGTATGGTTGGTAGGGAATGAAATATAGTAGCATGGCAGAGGAGCAGGGCTACTGCGGGGTAGAGATTGGTGCAAGGGCAACAACTTTATGGATGGGGTGGACTATAGCTACATAGCCTACTATAGGGCCCATGCAGTGCCCATCAACATTTTCCATAATGCTAACAATGTGGCATCATCTTTGGGAAGGGTGATGGCTAGGATTTGGACAACTATGAAGGAGTGGCAAGCCATGAGGGGTTGAGGAAGCCACCATCATAGCTGAAGTGGTTGATCATTAATGTATGAGAGGCACTACAAAGCTTGACAGAGTTCTAGGTTTTCTAGTTTTGGTCAACATTCTTTGCAGAGGCATGCACTGTGGTAGCTAGTGAGGCTAATGTTCAACTAAGGGTTGAGGAATGCATGGTGATGTTTGGTCATGTCATGCTTGCAACATTATTGGTCAGTGCCATGATCGACCATAGTGATTACTAGCCCCAAGGGTTAGGGAAACTATGTAGAGGTAAGTAGCATGGTATTTTTGAAGGTCAATCCCATCCATGTTGGATCTACACTAACCAACATGGAAGAGAGGCGCATTAGTGTCAATGAGTGGCATCCACGCTAGATCCATGTTGATCAGCATAGAAGAGAGGTGCATCACTATGGATGAGTGGCATCCATGCTAACCAACATGGAAGAGAGGCACAACAATGTGGATGAGTGGCATCCACACTGGATCCACACTAACTAGTGTGGAAAAGAGATGAAATAGCGTGGATAAGGATTTTGCAAGGTGAAGAGAAGTGACGGTGGCAATAGGGCTAGGATGAAATGGCGAAAAATAGGCATTGGAGAAATGACAAGTCTAGAAAGGGCTACATAATCTGGAGGGTCACAACATAATTCATGACTAAGATCATGTAGTTGGCAATGGTGGAGGTGGTGCCATGCAAGTGAGGGTTTGTAGGGAAGGGATTGCAGGGTAACATACAAGGGCTGTAGGGTGGCACACTGCAAGGTGACATGCTACAGGGTGATGCACTATAGGAAAATGGGTGGCATCAAAGGGTAATGCTACTTGTCAAAGGACACAGCCCTCAACATAAGGGTGGTGCTACCCTCATGGGCCAACGTAGCCCCTACAGGGGGCTTTTGCACCCTAATATATTATTTTTATTTATGTATTCTTTTTGTACCAAAAAAATAGTAATAATTGATAAACCTCAATAGAATCTCCTTGCCTACCAATATGGTAACTGGTAAGAGTTAGAAAACATCATGCAAGTTCTGACCAATTATAGAAATTACCATCTTTCATATTGGTATGTACACTAAATTTACATTTTGCAAGCATGGAAAACATAGGGTAACTTTTACCCTTGTTAAATACATAGATATAGAGATTTTTACTCATCATCATGTAACAGAGCATGAGTTACAAAGAGATCATCTAGCTGCCTCTAGAAAATATCCCATGAATGCATTTACGATGCATTTTTTGTCTCTCCTTGATTTTAAGCCATGCCTAATTCAATCATGCATAACAGTGTACTAGCAAACATGTTTGGAATTTCCAAGAGGAATGGTGAGGTACTTGTTTATTCATGGTAAAATACTTGATTTATTAGTTCACAAAGCCTAATCTCGAGACTAGAAGCTAATTTTATAAAAGAAAAAATAAATGAAGCTTTCAGCATTGAGCCTTGGAAAGCTTACTTACGAGTCCAACAGGTACTTGTTTAGAATGCTTAGGCTTGAGCCCGTGTAGCTTCTTAAAAGTTAGAAGGCCAGAGTTTGAGTCTAGACATAGTTAAATTTGGATCTAAACATAGCTTTTTCAGTGATGAGAAGGACTAGGTTCTAGGGAGATAGAGCTTCTCAAATATTATAGAGCCTACATTCAAGCCTAAACATAGGTGATTTCAAATGATTAATTCAAGTTTGGATGCAGCTTTCCCAAGGTTAAGAAGAAGGTGTAACTTGCAAAAAGGCTTCATTATGATCCCTTGAATAAGCATCCAGGATCTACATCATTTATTATAACATTAACAAAGCACACAAACCAAATTGCTCACATTTTCAATCCCATTGCCAATAGTAGCCTTGCTAGAGCATTTTTCCACTGCTTAGTGGCAGTCGCTGCTACTACCATTATCATTGCCTCCACCAATGCTGAGAAAGAATGAAGAACAAGGATGGTCATCTATAGGGTGACTATGCTACTTCTCTATGGAGGAGTTGGTGGGCACCTACCACAACTTCTTGCCTAACCTACTCTACCATGATGTTGTCCCAAGGCTTATCTACCAAGCCTTACTACTGTATAAATATGTCATGGCTAAGGTTGACATAGCCATGGTTGACATTGGAGGTTGAGGCTCACTCAGAGACCACTGTGCATGGGTGGTAGAGCTCATCACAATGTCCACAATGTGTCATCCACTTTTGGATTTTTTCAGCCATGTGAAAGCAAATTTAATGCCTACAATTGTGGTGGGAGTTTTACATAATTAGGCTAGGATGACATCAAATTCTTATAGGTGTTTTTGTTCTACAATTATTCATGAATGGAATGACTTAACTCTAATATAAGTGCTGATCATGAAGCCCACTTCATGAAGGTTGTGAAGGTCCATCACTTTTCATCAAATTAGTTACACTTATATCACAATGTCATGCCCTACCTTGTTGTATCATTTAAAGTAGATGAAATGATAAATGATTTTAATGATGTTTATTTTCCATCATGAGCTACTTTCAAAATAACAAAAACTAGGCTCAAATCTCTCATGATCATGTCATTGTTGATCTCTAAAAATATGCATAGCCAAGATGGTGGTGAAGCATCTCCTTATTTATTAGTTGAATAGTTATGATATCTTTGGATGTCAATTATAGGGGTTATTCACCCTTAAGACATTGGTCAAGTTATCCAAACTTGCCATTGCTCGTTCCACATTATTGAATGTTAAGTAACATTAGCATGCCTCTTGACTAATTTATAATTTGATTGCCTAGTCAAAATTTGTAAATTTTTCAAGCTTTGTTAGTTTCAAAGTTGTTTCATATTTTAATGGTTATATTCATGGCTATTCCTATCACTAATTGTTGCATGTTTTTATTGTTCATAGGCCTCAAGCTATGGTGGTAATTGGTAATGATGCAGACGATGTCCTTTCCTCTCCCTCATGGCTCAACTTTGGCTACTATGGGACCAGTTACACCCCGCTATGCTTTTCTTTGTCATTATTATATCTGTTTTTCATTTGACTACAAAGGCCATAAAGGCCATGTGTTGTTCATGTTGTTGTATGTTTCATGGTGTAACTATGACCATAAACATATAGACATTTTGGTATTTTTGATTATCGTCACATAGTGTGACTACGACTACATGTTAGTTCTAGATTTTTATGTTTTACTTGCATAAAGGGTAGACATAACAAGGCTATAAAAATATGTTGTAATGATTATTGCAAAGTAAAGTAAAGTACATGAAAATAAGTAAAACTCAGAAACAATGCCATTAGGTAGAATATCTACGATGTTGGTATAGGAACAAGAGTAAGAGTTTGTTATGCTCATAAATTTTAGGCCCTGGTAGGCCATAATGTTGCCAACTTTAGGTCTTAGAGGGCCATAAGATTACTAGTTTAAGTCTATGGTGGGCCATGGGATCTATACTTTCCTAGCAAGTATGAGATGCTCTCAAAAGAGCATATAAGCCTAGAATCAACATTGAAATGCAATATAACATTGTAAAGGTAAAAAAACAATTGGTAAAAGAATGGATGAGACATTTACCATGAACTTGTTGCTTGATCTTTGAGAAATCAAGAAATCCTTTTAGCATGATCCTATGATCACCATTTCTATTGTCTAGCATGGCAAGTTATAGGCATTTTCTTTGATTATCTCATGTCAAAAAGTTGGTGCTATTCACATTGTTGTTGCTAACATTGTTGTTGGCCCCAGTCTTAGTGTTAGGTGTTTCCTCTTGAAACTCCATCTCTAAGCCTCAATCAATGTTGACATAGTTAATTGAGGGCAATGACACATTGTCTCTATGGATCATAATCTCCCCACCCTCGTATGATAAGTGAATCTCCTAATGTATAGGAGATGAAACTTCATGAAGCTTTGCCAACCATGACCTTCCTAGGATCAAGTTGAAACTTGGTGTCTCTTCAACCACTAGGAAGTTGGTGAATGTGGGAAATTGCTCACTGGCTACAAAATCCAAGGATGATGGAACCTCATACTACTACCTATGAGCCATTAAATGACTTGAGTAATAATTTAGTGCTCTTCTAGATGTTCTCAATTAAGCCTAATTTTTCATAAATACAGTATGGTACCATATTCATGGCTACTCCATCATCCACATCAACACAATGAACCTTGTATCTACCAACATGTATGGTGATAAGGAGAGGAACAGATAGCACTTCTCCATCTTGAGAGTTAATCTTTACCTCACTGTTGCAAAAGTTCAGCATGGGTTGATTCCTATTTTCCCTAAGTGAAGCTTCCTCAATGATAGAGTGGATCAACTCTATGTTGGTAGGCATGTCTATGCTCATAGGGATAGAGGTTAACACTTGAGCTAGTGCATCCCTATGTGCAAGAGAGGTCATGACTAAGTCATACAAAGTCGATGTTGTGTTCTTTTGCTTACAAGATCATTTGTCTTGGTCCATTATTATAAGAAAATTATTTTTCTTGGCTTGTGATGTTTTAGCCTTAGTGGTTCTAACCTTCTCCATTCTCCCTTGGGTCTGTGGCTTGGGTTGTGATGTATGTGCTTTGGGCCCCTTGTCCATGGGTATAGTTGGTCTTGGTGTAGATCTTGGTTGATTACCTTCAGTGGGCTTATTTATTTGTTTGGCAACATGTTACTTTTTTCATCATTGTGATGATGGATTTTTTGCTAACCTTTGAGTTATGGGTCGCTATAGGTGGACTTTGATCATGTGTCATCATGGTCTTACTTGTTGAAGATGGAGGAACCTAGATAACAAAGGGTTCCTTAGGATTTCAAGGATTAGCAACTTGTTGATTATGTTATGATGTTGAAGCCATTGAAGGGGGGACACGTATAATGAAAGGCTCCTTAAGAATTGAAGAAGGTGGTACCTATATGATGAAAGGCTCTATAAGCCTTCGATTCTTGGATTATGGTGGCACCCTAATAATAAACGATTCCCTAGGAGGATTAAACCATTTGGCTTCTATGAATGAGGCTACAGTGTAGGAGTTGTTGGCTCTTGGAGAATTGGACTCATTAACTACCAATTCTCCATGGTTATTCATCTTCTGGAGGTCATCCTTTAATGCTAGGAAAAAAATCAATGTCATGACCAACTATTTGATGATAATGGCAATACCTATCTATTCTAAAGTACCTTGGTAGCTTGGGATCATCTTTGATAGCTATCATTGGATCTCTAACTATGTCATGAAAACCACTATGCCTCTTACAAGCCTCTTCAAACAATTTCTTATGTTGTATATGGTCATCTTTAAGTAACTGCTCTAGAAGGTTACAGGGATTCATAGGCAACCTAGTGTAATGAGACTAGTCCTTCCATCCAAATTTTAATCTTTGTTGATTTGGGATATAGGAAGTGGATGGTTGCGATGAGTCAAGGGATGTGTCGCATGGTGGTGATTCCCTCCTCTCTACCTATTTTGGCCCTTTTGCTACTACGGCCATAGTTGTATGTTCTTGTTTAGTCCTATTGTTATCCTTTCTTACATGTTGGTCTTTGTAGGCCATGTAGGCTAGGTTGTTGCTTACCTTAGCTACCTGCTTAATGTTCTTGGTTTGTGAGAAGGCTTGGCATAGTGATCAAGGCTCTAAGTAGTATAGCTTTAACTTGATAAAGTCATTTACTACTATCTTGTAGATGGCCAAGAGGTGGGTTTCCACAATATGCTTTGGAATCTCATTAAGTGTTGAGTTCCACCATTGAATAAACCTTTTGACTGGTTTAAGGGATCCCTGCCTCACCTTCATCAATTGATCCAATGTGGCATTTAGCTTCAAGTTGTATCTGAAGTGGTTAACAAATTGGATAATCAAGTCCTCAAGGAAAGAGATAGAACCTGTAGCCAAGGTTCAATACCAATCTAGAGCCTTACCCTAGAGGAACATGGCAAAAATTCTTAATACTATATTAGGCCAAGCTTGCAAGAAGAGGCACTTAGACCAAAAGGTTACTAGATGTGTGTTGGGATTCCCTTCACCATTGTATTTAGTGAATTTTGGAATAGATAAGCCTATGGGTAAGGTTATTTAAGGTACCATAGGACTTATAGGGTTATCTTCATAAAAACCTAGAACCTTGACCATCTAAGTTATGTTGGCTTTAAGTTTTTGCAACTCTTCCTTAAGGTCTTGGATCATTTGAAAGGCTTGATCCAAGCCTTAGAGCATCCCCTTTGGCTTCAATTCTTATGTTGATGGTTGAGCAAAACATTGTGAGAGTTGTGATTGAGAGGCTTGTGGTCTCACGATAGCCTATGGTATCGAAGGAAGAAGCTGGGTATGGTGGTCATATGTGGGCCAAATAAGGAAAAGGATGTTTGTGCCAAAACCTAAGGCAAAAAGGGGACAAATGAGGTATGAGATGCTTATGTTTCTTAAGGTCCCAAATGAGGGTCCTACTGGCATGGAAAAGGAAGATAATGATGTAGACATCACCATGGCTAGGTGAATGAAGTTAGGTTATGTGGCAAAACATACCAATGAGAATAAGGAATTGAATTATGACACAAGTTATGTTTGGTGTGTGGCGATGATGGGTGTGGACCCAAACATGATAGGGTGGATAGGAAGAGAGTTGGATGAAGGGACTTGTTCCATCGATGAGGTAAGAGATGTGGAGTTGGGTGTGGTTGTTTGGGGAACTGGAGATTGGAAAAGACTTCCAATGAAGGTGTTTGGCTCCTATTCAGCCTTAAACTCATCCTCCTCTTTTGGTCAATCCTCTAAATTAGTTCCCTTACTAAATTCATCAAGCTCTATGAGTTTTATGAGAATTTATGCATAGAAGTCAGTGAGGGGAATTTGGTCATAGGGGGATGGGATGTATTCTTTCCCATCTTGACATATAATTTCGAATTTATGCTTAGTGTCAGATTCAGAGCATGGTATTAATAGACCAGCTTGCATCTTAGCATAAAGGAAGTTGTAGAACTCCTTGTTAATAACCAAAAAATTCAAGTTTTCACTTCTTTACCTAAGAAATTACCTTCATTCTATGACCGTAGGGTCTTTGGGTCATAGATACAAAGTGAATCTTGGCTAAATACCATATTTGCTAGGTTGAGAGACAGTATGGTTGATTAGTTTAAAGACATTGTTATGAAGTGAAAATAGCTTGAAAAGGTTACAAAATATGGAAAAAGTGCAAGTTCTAGCATGTGGAATTTAAAAAAATAGTTGAAAGAAGCAAAAACAACTGAAAATGGGTTACTTACTATAAATAGTAAGTGGCTACCAAAAATGGTATACTCCCTTACTAAAAATGGAAAGAGGAGGCATCACACTCCACCCACTCTTGGCTTCCTAGCTATAGAAAAATGATAAAAACAACCAAAATTCATCAATGCTATAAATGGTAATTGGAGGGGTAAAGGGGGTATACCCCTTTACCAAAAATAGAAAAGTGGAAAGGTTGTAACAAATTTCATCCATGTTAGCTTCCTAGTTGTCTTCTATGTTGGGTGTGGTAGGGGTAAAGAAGGGGGTAAGATGGAAGGATCTCACACCTTCCTATTCAAACGTTGATGAAGGAGAAAAATTTTTGGTAAGTATTGTTTTCTTTCTTGTGTAAGAATAAAGTGGAAACTCTAATTTTTCCAAAACAAAAAATGGCAACATTAACACTACAAGAAGAAATTCACAACAAGGGATTTGGATGGTCTAAGGGAGGTAACAACCTTCATAGCTAAGGGGGCTAACATCCTTCCTAGCTAGGTGGGGGAAGAGGGAGATAACACCCTTCCTAGCTGGCTTTAACAATTTTCAGCAACTGTTCTGAAATTTTGCCAAAACCCAAACACCCACACTAGGGGCTTGGTAGTAGAGAAAAGGGTAGAAAAATGGTAGATTAATTTAGGCAAAGAACTTGGGCGGAGGCCCTCCTTCTAGCACCATAAAACTATAGTGACTAAAACATTTGGTCGCTAGAAAATTGAAAATCCCAATGCAATAGCTTTAAACCTGAATCCCTAGGGCCTCCACAAAATGAGATCTAAGGTACCCTAGATGGTCTAGCAAATCACCCAGGGACTTAGAGGTTAAACATGGTAATAAAAATGCAAATATAATTGCAGATCTAAAAATGTAAATGTACTGAAAATAAATAATAGGTCTAATTCATACACAAGCTAAAACTGTAAATTTATTTCATCAAAAATAAAAAAATTTAGAGATTATGTACAAAAATGTGCATGGGGGTAGGGGATTCACTTCGGTGAAGGCTTGGAATCCGTTGCTCCACAATTCAAATGCTCGATAACTCCCTTTTCTTTCAAACCTTTGTTACTCCTTACAAGATATTTGCAAAATTGGTGTTATAGGGGAGATGTAACAATGGCTATAGGGGGTTCCACCCTGGGAATTTAAGAAGCTTTGTGTGTGTTCAAATCATTTGAATTCAAAAATGCTTGCAAAAATGCCAAAGTGTGTGAGTGCTAAGGAGGTGGAACCTTGAAATGGTGTTTGTGATTGGTTATTATAGGGTTTTTACCCTTATTTTTACTACAAATTGGCTACAAAGTTTGACTACGTTTTAGGTGGGATAGGTGATAAAATCTAGGGGGTTACCATATATAGTAAGAGTAATACCTCCATGGTCATTATGTTTACTAAAAATACTAATAGGGGGATGACACCCATGTTGGGGAGATGGCTTCCACACTAGGGGGAGATCTTCCACATTGAGGGGGAAGTTTCTACGCTAAGGGGGAATCTTCCATGCTAGGGGAGATGGATTCCACACTAGGGGAAAACTTTCCATGCTGGAGGAATGGCTTCCAAGTTGTGCATGTAGTTTCCACACTAGGGGGTAAAGTTTCCAAGCTAAGGGTGAAGCCCCACTCCTCCACACTAGGAGTAGGTGAGATTTACCCTCCTATAGGTGTTTCCAACATAGAAAAGTATATACCCCCATAAAACCTATCAAATTACCATTTTTGGCATCCCAAAAGGAATTTTTGAGTGCCACACCCACACCCCCCCCCCCCCCCCCCCCCAAAAAAAAATCCCAAAGCCCAAATATAGACAGTATGTAACTTTTTTCACTTGAAGAATAAGGCTTTGACTACTTATGAGGCATTTTTTAGCTACAAAATTATGAAATATGTGAGATTGTCCATTGTGGGTTTCACTCTTCACATTTACAATGAAGTTTTATCTTGGGCTTCATGGGATGGGATTACAAAGGTTACAACATGTAAATTTGGTGGTGTTTTAGTCAGTAGCCACATTCTTGGTTTCCTTTTGACCTACCATTGTTAGATCAAACTCTTGCAAGATCACCAACCATTGTATGACACAAGGTCTTACCATTGGCTTATTCATCAAAAACTAAATTGCACTATGGTCTATGTGCACAAATACATTGTATCCTAGCACATAGTGTTGAGATTTTTCCAAGGCATGCATCACTTCCATCAACTCTTTCTCAGTAGTGGTGTAGTTGAGCTATGCATCCACAATGCTTCTACTTGCATAGTGGATGTAATAAGGATGTTTTTGATCATCTAACTACATGAGCATAGTTTCCAAGGCATAATTGGATGCATCCATCATGATGTGGAAGGGTTTGGACTAGTCAAGTGCTCATAGAATTAGAGTTTCCATGAGCTTTTTCTTGAGCTATTGGAATGCATGCTTGCATTCCTTAGTCCAAAAAAAGAGAGCATACTTCTTTCTCAACTCCACCAATGATTTGGTAATCTTAGAGAAATTCTCGATGAAGCACTAGTAGTAGCCAATGTGGCCAAGGAGTGACCTCACATCTTTGACTGGTTCATATTATCTTGTAATTCTTTATATGATCCTTAATTTTTCAGGATCCACCTCGATCCCTTTTATGAAATTCTATGCCCCAAAAAAATTCCCTCTTGAACCATCAAGTGGCTTTTCTACTAGTTGAACCTAAGGTTTATCTTCACACATCTTTTCAACACCTGCTCACGATGGTCCAAGGCTTGCTCAAACATAGCCCTATAGGTGGAGAAGTTATCCATGAATACCTCCATCCTACTACCAATATACTATTGAAAGACACTTAAGATAAGACGTTGGAATGTGGTAGGGGAATTACACAAGCCAAACAACATCTTTTTGTATGTGAAAGTCCCTCAAGAACTCATGAATGTAGTGTTGGCCTAATGCTCTAGTACGATCTAGTTTTGTTTATAGCTACTATTACCATCTAGAAAGTTGTAATAGTAATGCCCAGAAATGGTGTCCAACACCTAGTCTAGAAATGGCAATTGAAAGTGGTCCTTATATGTTGTCATGTTCAATAGCTTGAAATCATTATAGACCCTCCATTTGCCACCTTTCACTATCATGAGTGGGCTAACAGACTCATTATCTATAATGGGGTAGATGAACCCTACCTTGAAGAATTGTTCAATCTCCTCTTTGACTATCTACTTCAACTTGGGATTCAACTATTACTATGACTTCCTCTTTGGTTTAATGGAAGGATATGTGTAGATGCGATGCTGGCATATCCTTGGATCAACTCTAGTCAACTCATGATATGACCAAGCAAAGACTATTGACCATTTTTTGACCACCTCTAATAGTTTCCTTTTTTGTGCAGAAGCAAGGGTGGCATTGAAAATGACTGACTTTCCATTTTTAAAAAAAGCATATTCCATTCTAGCTAGTAAATTTTTTAATTCAAGGGGCTTTTGCTTAAACCTCTTCAAGATTTCCAACTCTCTCCAATTGGTATCATCAGGTTCATTAGAGAGTTGGCGATGGATTTTCTCTATATGATCCATGCCTTTACCATAGGCACTTGTTAGGCTCTTAGTTTGTTGCATGCATATGGTTGAGCTTCTTTCATATTCAGCTATCAGCCATTGGGTGCCCTCCTATTTTTTGAGTACTATGTACAAGAATCTTTAAATTTTTGTGACATTTGCACACTACCTGCATGCTATGATTATTATAATTTTAACTATTCATAATTTCTACTCATAGTGATACCCTATGTCATTATACAAAATGCATGGAACATGCTTTCTCTCTATCTTTCCAAAGTCATTTTTCTTGGAAATCTCTAAGGAGAGGTCTCTGATTCCTATCTATGCATCGATTATACTCATCTAAGCCCTTCTTATGATGAATGAGATGTCCCTCTTATAGTTGTTGACTCAAATCACTAGGAAGTCAGCAGGATATGACCACCCACAAACGATGGTCACAATGTCCTCCATCAATTCCAAGGAAACAATGATGGATTGGTCTACTAACTTAAGGCGAATTTTGCTTTTTTGAGGGAAGGCAAGTTCCAAGATTTGTACATTTCATGAGAGATCAAATTCACACCAAAACCTAAGTCCAAAAGAGCCTTGCAAGGCTCATTCCTAGTGATTTACAAGTAAATTAGGGGACTTATAGGATCACTCTTCCTAGGAAGGTAGCTAAACTTTATCCAATGTGTGACCACATGGATCAAAATTGCAATATGGACTTTGGAAGGAATTTGGTTTGAAGGGATCTCAAATGATGTCACAAAGGCTCAAGAAGAAGCAGGGTTAATAGTTTCAGGTGTCTATGAGGGCTTAATAGGACCATTGGTTTGGAAGAAGGCTTGTTTTATAGGCTTATTGTCCAAACCACTTAGCTAGGGAGTCAATTGTAAGTTAACATCCCTTGTGGCATTTCTTTATTACGAATGGGCTAGAATTTCACCCTACATAGATAGAGTAGGTGGAAATTGAGTTAAGGGAAGAGCTACAGGTGCAGAAGGATGAGAAGGATAATATGGATTTGGGAATTTCCCTCTTGGAGATTATGCTCTATAATACTCAAGAGGGTAGTAGTGGTGTTGAAAAGAAACATGACTAAAAGAGTCATGTGGAGAAATGGGTTTTTGAACATAGTACTTGTATGGATCTAGTTGCCAGTAAGGGTACTATTTCCTTGATGGTTGCATCCCTCATGACTGTGGATGTTGTCACTACTAATATTTTTCATGAGGTTAAGGTGGCACTCCACTCAGATAGTAGGCTTGTTGGTGGAATTGCTTGTAGTTGCCTTGAAGATAAGGCAACCTCTTAGGTGCTTATCTTTTCACCAATTTAGGATTTAGAGCATACACCCCAGATTCCTACAAGTGTGACATAACTAAACAACATCCCTTAGGATGTTCATATTGGCAGATTTCACATCCATCATCATCATTTGTTTTGGACTCCACAACCTCTTAAATAGTAGCAACTTTGTCCTTACCCCTCTAATGGACATGTTCAGCCTCCTTCCTTCTCCTTTGGTCATGATCACTATGTTGCTCTTGGGACTCCTCTATGATTCATAGAGCGGTTTAAAAAATTTTGTCCAAAGAGTCCCACATTTTGTCTACCTTGGTTGATATTTCAAAAATAGATTTTTGTATCAATAAGATCTTGTGTTATAACACTTCATCAAGTGGTGTCTCCTTCTCATTGTCACAAAACTATATCTCTCTTTTATGAATGGAAGGATCCTGGTTATATTTCTCCACACTTTCCCTTTTCCTCAACTCACCTTCTTCTTTGGCCACTTACTTAATCAACCTTTGGATCTGATTGGCTCTTAGCTCTAAAAACCTTCCTTGGGCATAGATCTCAAGAGTTCTCCTCATTTCAGTTCAAAGCCCATCTATGGTATGATGTAGCTGCTCCCATTAGGAAAAGCCATGACCTAGGCATCAATGCAACAATGAGTGATATCTGCCCATGGTCACATCCAAGAATTTATGCATGCCTTACTTTCAACCTTTGATCTACTTTCTCAAGTTAGACACTCAGCAGTATGTCTACTATTTTTCATTAAAGAGTTCAAGCATTTTACTCCATTGTCTAATTAATTCCAATTCTAAAAACTAGTACCAACTTTGAACCTCTTTAATGAGTATTCCAGGAAATAGCTTCAGTTTCTACTATTCATTTTCCATGTTCAATAAGGCACATGCATTGTGAAAGGCTTGGAGGTGATTTTGTGGATCAGAATTGTATCCCCCTTCAAACTTAGGGATATTGTTCATGTCAAACCATTTAATTCAGCTATCTTTCATGTGCCTTGTTGGAATCCTTACAACCTCTACAATATTGAACATGTTCTTAGTTGTAAGTAAATGTTCATCATAGTCATGGTGTTCTCTGTGACCATGATGTCTATGATGCCCTCTATTATCCCTTCATTCATAGTGGTGGACCTTCCTTGATTGTCCACACCCCTAGTCTCTACCATTCCAACAAGACCTATGAGAATCCCTATTCTACTAGTCACCTCCATCACAATCTCTTCCTTTGCAGCTTTAGTCAAATCTATAGGAGAAAGATGATTAGGATGATGAAGGTAAAGAGGAGGAGAGCTAGTACTAGAATGGTATCTGCTACTCCCTCTTCTTTGGTCATGACCACGATCACTATGTTTTCATGATCATGGTGATGAAGATTGCTCCTACCTTGACCCCCTTCTTTGGAGCCCTCATGGTCATGGAAACCATTCTTCCCTAAACTAGAATTGTTTACAATTGACTATAAATTCTAGTTAAGGGTCCCTTCATCAAAGAGAAGGCAAGGAGAGTCTGTATTTTGAGAACCCCCTAATAAGGGATCCTTTCCTTCCTTTTGGCCTACTAGGAATAAGGGATTTGTGAACTATTTTTTCTTTAAAGCCTTATACCAAGCTTCTACTTACCAATCCCTCTTGCATTGTCTCAATGCAATGATCATCCCAATAGTTATGGTCCTACACAATGTATTCAACATTAAGCCTTGCGATGCCAATCTCATAAGATTGTGGAGCAGCATCTCAAGAATTGAGTGATTGAGTGACAACACATTGTTGTCCTCCATGTGACTTCATTGCAATTTTTCATCCTAGAGTAGGATGAAGGTGAAATCTAGAATATACTCATCTAGATAAGTATAGATCACTTTGCATTGTTGGGCCATAGCTGGTCTTGAGCCATCTTGCCTGTGTTGATTGGAAGTGTGCTTGAACAATGGCAAGAAATTTTCCTTGTAAGGAGAAGCCATCTTAGTTTTGGAAAATAGTGTGCTTTTAATATACTTTGTTATATTGATGATTTTAACTATTTAAGTTCTATACAACGATGTTATGTAATTTCACTAACTTCCTAAACAATGCATGTAGCTAAGTAAAGTCCTTGACAACAACACCAATGATGAGCAGCAAGTAGTCCCTATGCCCAACCATATGAATCACCAATGTTCACTAAGTTATTTAATCAAATTCTATAGACCTTAGCTCTCTAAGTACACCTTATATAGGTAGTGAACCTAAAGATCATGATCGTTGTCTTTCTAGTTTCACTTGTGAAGCACAATGGTATGGTTAAGTACAACCAGGACATATGATTTGTATCATTTTATATTTTTATGTAAATTCACCTGAGTGTAAAAATAAAGTAATTAAATGCTAATTAATCTAATAATTAACTAATCCTAACATTAGCATCCATTCTCATGTTCCATACACATCCTAAACATGTTGCAACACTACTAGGTTACTAAGCGTTAAGCGCTTACCAAGCATTAATGTATGCTCAAGATGGTTGTACTTATGTGCATTAATTATCTACTATTAATTAATTAATTAAATGAATGAATATAAATTTCATGAGTAATAAAGTGTGATGAATCATGTTTTGACTAGCTCTAATATCAAATATCTGATATCATAGCCTCAATATCAGATACCCGATGTCAAACCCCAAGACATGATGTTGAATATCCGATATTGCAAGGTATATGTTGGCTTAGAAATACAATGCTTGGGCTCATGATTTTCATATATTTTTTTATAGTTTTTTTTCATATCATAACAAAGCTCTTGTAGTTTGTTTTCTCCAAAGTTAGAATATTTTCTGAGTGCCCACAACAGGAGTCTGAGTGTGCATAGATCTTTGTTCAAGCGCTAATGTACTTGAGCATAGTAGTGTAATAGAAATAAAAATAAACCCTTTTGATAATCCTTGTAGCATTGAGAATAGATTAATATTTCCTTTAATGCCTTTGATATTCATGCACTTTACTTTAATGCATTATTCGTTAAGCAATTAATTTCTAGTTGTTAATGAACACAAGCACGACCACTTTGAGCATACGTGTAGCACTTGGTAACCTAGAAACACTTAATGTTTGGTAACCCAGTAGTGCTACATACATTCAAGATGTGTCTAGAGAGTGAAAATGAGTACTTGTGTTAGGTTAGCTAGGTAGTAGATGAATTAGATCTTAAATTACTTTACCTTTCATTTTGGTTCTAGGCAATTAAACTTATAAAATACAAAATGATAAAAATCATATACCTTAGTTGTATTTAAACATATACTTGTGCTTCCTGAGTGTAATTAAGAAGACAACAATTGTTTCAATTAGATTTCACTTCCTTGAAACTAGTGTACTTAAGAACTTAAGGTTTGCGAAATTTGACCAGATGGCATGTGAATGCTTGTGATTCATATGGTTGAGCATGGGGGTACCTTGCCACTCATCAAAGTGCATCAAGTAAACATTAAGCTAAGTCCAAGTGTTGTAAAGTTTATTAAGATAGCTCATCTTTATTGCTGTTCACACTAGAGTGTCTAGGTACATCAATGCTCAAATAAAGATTCGTACACTTCTCCCAACTCTTACTGCGGGTACTTATAAAATATTCTAACTACAAGTATGCCTTATAAGGGAACACTCTTCCTCACTGAAAAACAAAAGATTATCCACTGCCTTGTCATGGAACACTATTTCTGACTAAAAAACAAAATAAAACAAAATCAAATCATGCACATGGGCTTGTCTAGGTGACGTGTTAAAATAAAAAATGCAAGAATAATGTCATTGATTCTTTGTTAATCAAAGTTGATGATGTTGAAATCTTAGAAGCTGGTGCTACACTACAATCACATATTCTCAAAGCTCATAACATATTCATAGCCATTAATTCTATCATTCAAGTTTGATGAGGTGGGAGTTGATGCATAAAAATTAGTCACACAACAACGTCAGCAAAAACTCGTTTTAAAATACTATTGCCTAAGGTGTCTCTCATATGGATACGAAACCTAGGAATAGTCTCAGCTAGTAAGGGCAATGTGGTGTTTTAACATATAAAAACTATCACATTCAATAATGCTAATAATTTTTAAACAACTTTGACAAGGAAATTTAAATGAAATAACTATTCATTTCAAAAAATGAAAGTGTAAAGTAAAAGAGAGAATTTAACAAAAACTTCAAATACAAACAAAGGCTTTGAATTTGAAATGGTATTTCTTGACTACTTATGAAACAACATGCAACAAAGACAAGAGCTTAGAGCTTTTGGAATAACAAATGAAGAAAAGGTTAAAGACTTAGCTTAATAGAGAGCTTCAAATCTAATTGACATTATGGATAGCTTCTTGTGCAAGCTTGTTGCCCGTGCCTCTAAAAAGCACACCTCCTCCAACAAGTCTGCACCTTTAGGCTCTTAGATCCATTCACAGCTCCTCATGGAACTCCTTTCAAAAGGAGCACCACCAAAACAGGTTTGTCATGAATTCAGAAAAATGACTCTTGGGACTTCCCCTCTGGCCAGCCAAAAGGAACCCACCCATCTCTTTTGCAACTGGCTGTGAGGAAGGTTTTATCAGTTCCCCCCATCTCTTCTAACTCTTTGCCTTCTGTCCAAACTTGCACATCAAACCCACAACTAAAACCCAGAATGCCATAAAAGACAAAATAGAGAACATCAAACGTTTTTTTAAAAAAATCATCTTCTTATTACACAAAAATGGATCAGCAACTCATCACAGTTGCATTGCATAACAAACACAAATAAACAAATCTGACCTAAAACCCCAAAGCCCAAATCTACTGATGAAACAACACACTCTACAGACACAACAAAAGCCCTCTTTAAAAACCAAAATAAACAAGAACGTGGAATCTAATATATTTAATTTAAAAAAAACTAATATATTTAAATTTTCTCTATCACGTCCTCAGATACCCCACTTTTTCCTCAGATACCCCACTTTTTCTTGAGACACACTTACCCAAACATGTTCAGAATCATGAATCCTCTTCCTTTTCCTCAGATACCCCACTTTTTCTTGAGACACACTTACCCAAACATGTTCAGAATCATGAATCCTCTTCCTGGCTTCCACGAATCAGATTCTTTTGATGCATACCATGATGATAACGGAACTTCACAGCCGTGAAAAGCCGATGAAGGTGGCAGCAACGGCGACCAGAAATATTCCATGGCTTGGCTCTGCGGCCTGCGAGATCCGCCATGGCATTTCCTGCAACTGCAAGAGCGCCCTCAGCACCATGCTGTGCCCAAAACGTAGCCGCACTACTCCGCACAGAGCTGCAGCCATGAATCCAACTTGGATTTGCATATTGTAAAGATCAAGCTTCAGGTTGGGGTAGCTGCCATTGTGGCAGCCGCAGTAGAGCACACCGTGAGCCAGTCTGAGGCCGGCTCAGTAGGAGGAAGATTTTCCTTGGGAACCATATGATGCAGCAGAAGCACAGGTCTGTCATCGGCATTGAAAATGAAATCCACATCAAGAACAGCTCCAGGATACATGTTCAGCAGCTGAGCAGATCCCGTGAGAAACGCCTTTCTGTAAGTGTGCACAAACATCCTCCCACCCACAATCGTTACGCTGAAATTCGCACATTTCTGCGCAGATTTCACCGTTTTCAGGCTTATTCCCGATTTTCCCGAGGCTCCGTTCTTCCTCCTTCATGGCCGCAGATCAAGCCGGATCCACGGAAAATGTAGTGGGCAGTAGTCATTATCATTCGAGATAATCCTCTCCTGCGCTGTCAATGGCATGGCTGAACATGCGGTTCTGGACAGGCCAGCATGCTGATTTTTGTTTTTTCGTAGTGTTGCGTTATCCATGTTCATCTTTCCGTTCATGGGCTGTTCCCCCCACAAATCTTGATAGATCCCAAGGGCCCCAAATAATCCTTTCCCAACAAACCCATCTTCTGACCTAAGAATTCCGGCAATATCCTATGATTCCATTCTCACCAACTTCGGATGCCTACATTGTACAATTTAGCAGGAACAAAACCAAAGACAGAAACAGGCCCAAAATCCAAAGCATAGCCTCAAAAGTTTCCCAAATGAAACCAGAGGTCACGCCATAGAATTCGGACCTGGGGCAGAGTGAGGGAAAAGTAACGCTAAAAGCAAATGGCTTGATGATTATTGCCAGGCAGTTATAGGAGGGCAAATTTTTGGTACAGACATATTCAGGTAGGGTGATTTTGATAGACAATTTATTCTGTGGCACTGAACATGCAGAAATTGTATCTTTCTTGCTAATTCTCAACACGTGCCTGTTGAATAGGTAAAACGAAAACTTTTTGTGATTTCGATAGACAATTGCTTCTGTGGCGCTGAACATGCAGAATTTGTATGTTTCTTGCTAACTGGCAACACGTGCCTGTTGAATANGAGGAAGAACGGAGCCTCGGGAAAATCGGGAATAAGCCTGAAAACGGTGAAATCTGCGCAGAAATGTGCGAATTTCAGCGTAACGATTGTGGGTGGGAGGATGTTTGTGCACACTTACAGAAAGGCGTNGTCCATGATATGATAATCATCCGTTACGTAACCCTGCTGTTACTAATTCATTCCAACTTGCATCCCATATTTTGGAACAAATATATCATATATGTTACCTTGTCATACGAGAATCCCATTTGTTACGGCTGCTTTTACTCCTGTAACTTAGAAACGTGCTTTGAATTTTGTTTACTGTTAATATGTTGAATACTGTTGATGAAAATACAGGCAAGCTGTATGATGAGACGTGGTAGCCATGCCCGTTTTTGGCAACAAGAGGAAGCAGTACAGTGGAGTCCAGGATTTTAGCAATTGCTGTTTTTATTTGGTGAGACGTTGCTGTAATTGATACGTGCAATGCACCATGTAAACCTTGTTTTGGCCACCCGGTAACCCGTCCCTGGTGCGGCAAAACACAACATTATAATGATTATTTTCATTAGTATTATTCTGTCCCCAGAACTTAACAACCCCACGTCCTATTCTTAAAATAAAAACTAAGTTACATTTTTCCTTTTCAAATCTATTTGAAAATACATTGGTGAAGAAAACTACTAGGTTGCTTTATAACTTTTAATCTAATATATAGCCTCTTTTCTAATCAATATAATATTTCAGCTTGGTGCAAAAATTGTTGCTTGCAATTTCAATATCTATATCCGGTTTTCTTTTTTCTTTTAAGGGGAGATGTTAATAATCATGACCCCATGAAAGCATCGGAAGTGTCGACAGACATTAACAGTGGGAAACCACTTGAAGTTGGCAAATTTCTGTGATGTTTTATTTATTGAATTAAGATGCTGGAAAGGGTTGCGTTTCATGATAGATCTCGACAGTTTCAACGAAATGAATCGAAGGGTACACTGTTAATAAAGCTAAATCACACGGAATCTTTTCTTTGAAAGCTAATAAATTAAAATAGAAGCCCAGAATTTCCAGGTGATCCTAAGAGTCGTCATCTTGTCTGCAGCAGGCAAGGTTCAATAGTGGGAGTTTTTGGTCCCCTTTCTTTAATAAATTGCATGCTTTCAAGTCGGGAAAGTCATGGTTTTCTGCTTCATCCGGTGGAGATTATATTTCAGGTAGGTACTGAAACTGGGAAAGGCAAAAGGAAAAGATATTCCTAAACAAAGATGTGTTTTCAGAGCTGGGGCTTAGTTTGTCTGCAGCCTTGTACCATCATAAGTTCTAAGCTTTTAGCTGAGCAAGCTGCTCCTCACTAAATTTCTAGCACAGCATGCTATGCTATGCTTCACCAAATTTTCAAGTTTTCTTGTACCCTATTTGCATGGAAGAGGAAGCTAACTATAGCATCATTCCTTATAAAATGATAGTAGATTTTCTTAGTTTGTGTCGTTATGAAGAATGTTGAAATTAAAATTTATCATGATACACAGAACCATGTACCTTTACGGCACTGAAAACACCAAAAGAACTAAACCTTTCATCGTGAAGTGATCAGGAAATTAAATAACCCTTAACAACTCCCATGAAGCCTTGAAAAATAAAGCATTATTATTTTTGCAGTAATTTTAGCACCTTACAAGCCAGATAAAGCCAAATGATGCATCCTTCAGAAGTATGGGACAGAATAAACAATGAATAGGTACTACACCTGTTACAGATTTAGATGTTCATGAGGTTCAGCGAATTGGAACTTGAAAGGCTATATATAAAAGGAATGATGGCCATATTAGATCGAGTTTCCAAACACCGGGAATAACTATAATTTTGAAATAATAAATAAGGCTAGGGATCCTTCATGGTTTTGGGCGGAGAGCAAGGGTAGTTTCCTATGCAGTTACGACCAGGTGGCGGGTAATTTCTCCAATTCAACTCAAGAAGCATACTGATTCTTGGGCTTCTGCTGTTGCCGCTAGTAGTCTGTGCTGTTTCCTGTGACGCAGAAACATAAGCTTTCTTTTGGCCATGAGAGGCGCCTGTTTTTTCTGAATAATAAAAAGACGCAGAATCTAATCCATCAACAAAATGAGAAGCAGATGCTTGTGCTTTGCCATGGCGGCCTGTTTCTTCGGAGTAAGACCCAGAATCAACCACAGCAACAGAGTCATAAACAGAAGCATGGGTTTTGCCCCGGTGGCCTATTTTCCTGGAATAAGAGAGAGATCCAGAATCAGCCACAGCCAGAGAGTTGGAAACAGAACCGTGTGTTTTGACCTTAGAACCAGCTACAATAAGAGTACCAGCGACGGAAGTTTGGAGTTTGCTATGGGGGACTATTTCAGGAGAGGAGCAAGAGTAAGACACAGAATCAGCCACAGCAGGAGCTTCAGTTCTGCTATGGCTGACAGCTATTTCATTGGAACAAGACCCAGACTCAGACATAACTGAAATACCAGAAACAGGAGCCTCCGGTCTGAGATGGGGGGCTATTTCATGGGGAGAAGGATAAGATCTAGGATCTACCACAACAATAGAACCCAAAACATCATCAGAATAAGAATCAAAACCAGAATCAGCCATAGCAGTAGCAACAAAAAGACCATGATGTTGTTGATCCGGACCAACACTAACGTTGAGCAGCAAGAAGAGCACCACGAGGCAAAGGGTAAACTTCTTAGGGACCATAATCCTTCTCTGTATTTCGCTCTCTCTCCGTCCACTCAAATTTCGGGACTACTAGTCCTACAATCCTTCGACAAAGCTAACCAATTACAAGAACTTTGCCTCACCAGTGCACTCCACTCTACTTCTTTATAGGATGAACCTTCCTGGTTACCTTGCAACTTCACTTCGGATTGCATTTTTCAAAAACGCAGTTTTCACACATAGAGACGGGAAGAGAGGGGAATATGGGGTGTCGGACTCCGAAAAGAAGTTTTATTGAAATTAAAGGTGCATCAATACAACAACTTGAATAAGTCAACTTGAATAAGTCATAGGGTTATAGAGACCGGAATATGAATATACCTTTGAGTTTTTGACTCATCATCCATACATCCAAATTTTAGATTTGTAACCTCATCTCAACCAAAACGTTACAGTCGAAGCTAGGTAGCTAGTTACAGTGCAATCTTGACGTCATAACCGATGACCCAAATGCAAATGCATGTTTAGACATGGGTATCAACCATTTTCGTTAAGTTTGAGACAGCTAGGTTGTGGGGATGTCGGACCCCGAAAAGAAGTTCTATTGATATTAACAGTGTATCAGTTACAGTAACCTGAACAAGTCATAGGGTTAAGGGGAAGGGGGAAGCTGAGAGCACTATGCAAGAAACTCAGGACCAGCCTTATAAATAAACAAGTGTTAAGGGAGGAGGCCCAAATTGGGGCACCAACAAACGACCACCCATGCTGACTCGTTGAGACGTCTAGGCCTAGGTTGGCCTAGTAATTACACGGAAACAAATCATAAATTAACAAAATTACTTTAGTCTTTTTTAAAAAAGTTTAATCGAACATGACGGTGCATCAAGCGTAACTACTAACGAGAGGTGTGCGTGGAGAGGAAAGGATATAAAGGAACCAAAACTATTCCACTCTGTATGGATGAAATGCAGTTCAAACATGGAACTTTTTGCCTGTCTAATAGATGACAAAACAAGATGATCATCTTTTATGTGTTGACAATATTTTTCAGTTAAACATGAACCCAATACAACATTTATATTTGAAAAATTATATTAAAAAAATTTAAAAATTAAATTGAATCTTAAAATAAGGAAGTCTTAAANTAAAAAATTTAAAAATTAAATTGAATCTTAAAATAAGGAAGTCTTAAAAAGCATAAAAGTACAAAAAATTATTAAAAATTAATTTTCTAAGATTTTTTTCTTCTTAAAATGTTCAAGGTTTTGACTCTCATTACTAATTACTCAAAAGAAAAATAGGGATATAAGCATTATTAAGTTTTTAATCAATAATAGTTCATTTAGTTAGAGCATGTAGCTTGTGATTTATAAGTTGCAAGCTCAATCTTATTATATATGCTAAGACACATGCTAACCTAAGAATAAAGGAATCATGATGATAATGATGATTAAAATTGATTTTTCAAACCAATTAAAAACTTTTGTGCAAAGTTAGTTACTATATTCATAGCTCATCTATTCTTAGATAATTCATGTTATTTAATTAATTCAACTTTAAGTAATTACAATACACTATATTCTTAGAAAATGCATGTCATTCAATGAATTTAACTTTAAATCAATTACAATACACTAATCACAAAAAATAAAATATTCCACATATGTTAACACTATTATATTTACCGAGTACTAATGGACTTAATGTATGTGTATTTACTATTGTTCTATTAACCTATACTTTAAGTTAATTTTCTTGATTTTGAAATTGAAAACCTAATTTAAGTATGTTTATATAGACCTAAATGATTTGTCAAATTAGTTACTTTGTACTATAGTAATACAGTAAATTTAAGTATAATAAATGTGTTTAGTATTTATGTAGTTTAACTATTCTAAATAATGACCTAGAATACAAGTTAAAATAAGTCATACAAAGTTCTACTTAAGATTTATTACTATTTACATTTAAAGAAATCACATGTTTTTTCAACATTCTAATAATATATTATCCTTATCTTTTACCACTTTTAATAGAGATGTAATTAGCATTTTATATCATCATGTTATTCTATCCCTTATATCATCATGTTTCTCAAATCAAAGACCTAGGTTTGAACTAAGATGTAGCCACTTGAAGAGGTTAGACTTTTGCTTATCTACCAACCCTCTTAGGATCCCGCTTGGCAAGATGAGCACTGTGGCTCTAGGTGATGATCCTTATGTTATTCTATCCTTCACTTAAACTCCAAAGTAATGTGATCCCATTTTTTACTCTACTAGTTAGCATTCACATTGATATGATAATAGATACACATAAGTATTATGTTTCATTATGCGTACTACATGTATCTTTTTAATAAAATTGAAACCATTCTTTACTTTTAGGATTTAATTTGTCATATGTACAAAATCTTCACTTTTAACAAATTTCCAAGGTTGTTCTAAATTCATTATTGTATCAAAGATTTGATATACCTAATATTTGTAGCCAAATATTTTATTTCTTTATAATGAGACTAAAATTGAAATTTTATGATGTCTATGTATTTATTAGATAGTAGAAATATACATGTTATGAGTTTTGAAAACATTAAAAAATTGTGTGAATCTATAATACTATCTTTGTTGTTCAAGTTTTCAAATAATCTCTTCTAAAATCTTCTTACTAAATTTATTGTTCAAATAGAATATTAAGAATATATACATTGCTTCCACTTCCAATTCCAATAAATTAGCTCTTAACAAAGTACGGCATATAAGACCTAAGTTGTAATCTTGAACTTATTTCATCCTGAATCTTTTGCATTTTCTTTTAAGATTCTCATTTAAGACCTAGACACTATACCATACATTCATAAAGAACATAAACTTTTAAATTTCTCAAGTTGAAACACTTTGATGTATGTTTTTGTTCTTCATTTTATATTGAAATTTAAAACTTATTAAGGGTGATGTTAAAAAAAATTCGGTAATAGTTCACAAAACAATAGTACAATTCAACATCATGGATTGGAATCAAACATGTAGCCAATAGGATACAAATCATAGACCTTTCCTAATTTATTACAATTCACTAATAACTTGACTTCATTTGAAAGCATTCACTATACACTTTTATGTTTATTATAAATATATATAGTTATAAGAAATTTTGCTTACAAATAAATAGGAGTAATATAATAGTGGGTGTCAAACCCCAAATGTTTTCCTAATAGTTTGCAAATTAACATCTGATGAGATGCGATATGCACAAGTCGCGATATCGCATCCCCTGCGATATCGCGTACGCGATATCGCGGTCCGTCGCCAAATCTATAAATAAGAGGCGGCACTCCCCTCATTTCACATCCTAGGCGTAAAGTAGCGAAGCTCTGGTGGATTGATCACCCCAGAGATAGAATATTTTCCATGTGCCCGCAGTAGGAGTCCCCCAAGTGAACGGTTCTTTATTCGAGCAGCTTTGTACCTGAACACAAGTTATGTACGGCAATAAAGATGAGCTTTGTGGATAAACCTTGCAATGCATGGATATGTTTAATTAATGTTATTTATTGCTTTCCTAGTAACGCGACATGAGTACGACTTGGTTACGAGCATTGACGAATGTGTATGGCTAGCCAAGGAATCAGCATCGTGATTAGATTCTCTCACCCTTACCTCCTAGAACGTGGGACAAGTACGACTTGATTATGAGCATCTACAGATGTGTACGGCTAGTCAAGGAATCGGCT
>MNCI01031808.1:238480-292269 GCA_015680685.1 Gnetum montanum
GCTGCTTGTCACACTTAGGCTAGTTAAGTGCCTCAGTACGACCGCTTCGAGCACGTGCGTTACGTGTGGTAATCCCAGTAACGATTAGCATTTGGTAGCCATAGTTGCACAGTTCAGGGTGTGTACAGCAACTGGGAACAGATGCTGACGCTAGTTAAGTGCCTCAGTACGACCGCTTCGAGCACGTGCGTTACGTGTGGTAATCCCAGTAACGATTAGCATTTGGTAGCCATAGTTGCACAGTTCAGGGTGTGTACAGCAACTGGGAACAGATGCTGACGCTAGTTAAGTGCCTCAGTACGACCGCTTCGAGCACGTGCGTTACGTGTGGTAATCCCAGTAACGATTAGCATTTGGTAGCCATAGTTGCATAGTTCAGGGTGTGTACAGCAACTGGGAACAGATGCTGACGCTAGGACTTAACGCTGTAGTTAGAGTTAGTTTTAGTCTCTCAACCCTTCACCCCTTAGCATAGGAGATAGACCAGAAAATACCAAAAAAATCATATACCTCGGACTTACTTAACCATACATCGTGACAACAACAAGTAAGTCTGGGAAGACAACGATTAATTAAACCCAAGTGTTCCTTGCGGTGTTTAGGCATTTAGTCTACGGAGTTCGACCGAATCGCACGTGCTACGCTCGTTTCGTATGGTTGAGTGTAGGGGTACCTCGCCACTCATCAACATCATATTTTAGCATGTCCCATTAAAATTGGACATATAGCATGTCTTAACAAATAAGATGAATTTACTAAAAGAAGTTAAGATTACGAAGAAAGGAATGATCCCACTTAGCAATGTATAAATGAATTTGTATGGTTCATTTGTATAATAATAATCATCATCGTGCTATCTTTAGACTAATTTGTTAAGGTAGGTAAATGATTTGACAATGATTTTTCATGGTTAGCTATCTACCTAATGCTAATAATATTTATGATATAAATTTGACAATTAGTTATATATTTTTTATAATATAATAAAAAAATTTATTAACTATTAAGAGTATAGCTAAATTAGTAACCTCATTATTTTATTAGTAAAAGGCTGTAATTTCAAATTACACTTAAGGCATAATTTTGTTCATTGTATTATTTACCATGTTCTATTAAAGTATTATGTTGGTTGCATCTCTTGAAAACTCATATATTCTATTTTTAATTAATATATAAAATTTTATTATTTTTTAAGTTAAGAATGATTTTTTTATGCATTGGTTTTAGCCTTAAATCCACCTAATACTATTTAACTTGCTATATGAGCATGCAGACATGAAAATAGAAATCATTATCTAACTTCACAATATTAAATGATCATGATAGGTGTAACACAAAATGTACAATATTTGATGACTTGATGATAATTTCTATCATTTACCCAATGACCCTTAACATATATATTTACCATGTTATAAATGACAAGTATCTTAGCATACTCCTTGGACATGAATCTATGGCTTGCTTGATAATAAGCTCAATTTTTTAATTAATTAAGCTATGATTAAATTAATATAATACCTTTCTATTATAATTTGAATTTGGAATATACTAAACAATATATTTGGAATTAATATTAGCATGAAAGATGGCAAAAAGATAAAAGGGCTTTATATGCATTCTAAAATAATTATAAAAGAGAAGTTTGATAATTCAAATTAAATATAGAATTTTTTAATATCATTATCATTATTGATGTCTTTAAATTATTATCATTTTTAATAAAAATTCCTAAGAATGTATAATACTTAACTCTATTTGAACTAAATAAGATAATCTTCTTCCTTCTATCATTTGGAACTACTATTGATGATTTAGCCACTTGTTTGCATGAAGTTCTTTCTGACTATTTTTCTATACTAGTAAGAAACCCTTTATCATTAACCTTCTCTCTTTTACATAATGTAGCTTTAATATCAAAATTAAATGAAAAATGGTAGCATTTCTATAAATATTTTAAATAAGTTTTGCAAACATTTTAGAATAAGCGTTCACAAAATCAAATTTATAGGATATGAAACAAGCAACTACTATGTTAATTTCTTTATAGGAAACAAGCATGGTTAGGACCCCATCAACACCTCTAAACTCCCTTAAGAACGTAGAAATAAAGCACTAAAGGAAATAAGCATAAGAAAGAAAATAAAACTCCTTTGTTCCATTATCAAATTAGAATACAAATGTTGGAAGAAACCACACAAAAAGGATTTGGAACAAAACCCAAAATAATCTCTCACTTCTTAACTCTTTAAGATCATAATTACTCAAGGTGAGTATACAAAATAATGGTCCCATAAGGAAAATATTCTCTTATTCTTTTAGAGTTCTTTCCCCACTTCCATGACAAAGAAATAACAAGGCATTGACACTAAAGGCATCTTTTGACTTTTATAGCCTTACAATGATCATTAGACTTCGTATTTTCTATGTCCTTTTCTAAAAATCAAATATATAACTACGAGTAGCTACGAATAACAATCCCCCAGTAGTCCTAGACTACAACTGGTTGCAAGTAGCAACCCCTCTTAGTCTATCCTATGTTAAAAATTAACTTTGCTCAAAATGCAAGTGGCTACAAGTAGTAGTTCCCTAGTAGTCTTAGATTGCTAATGGCCATGAGTAGCAATTCCTTAGTAGTCTTTGACTATGAATGGTGGCAAGTAGCATCCACTTTGTCATCTAACAACAATGCTTAAAATCTGAAATCATACTTTTATCAATGCGAATGACTATGACTAGCACTCCCTCACAATCTTAGACTGTGAGTCATTACAACTAGCACTTATTATTAGTAGTGTAGAATGGAAGGAACCAAAGCCTTAAATTAATCTTTCATCATCAAATGATGTTAAAAGACAAAATGATTATAAAATATTAATTTTATAAATTGATGGATGATGTACTTATTTACAACCTCATTCATCATTATTTTTTAGATTTTATTAATTATTATTAGTGGAAAATGACTTTTCATTATTCCTTGATATGGCCCCAATTATTTTCTATAAATGTAAAGGTCATACCATGTTGTACGCATTATGTCAATCAAAGAATAAAGATTGTATACAAATTTTTTAAGTCTCTACTCTTATTACTACTTTCACATTTCATTATTTTCTCACTTAACATGTTTGTCATTAATTTTGAAAAATTTCCATTCTATATACTTTAATCATCACCTAGAAATAATTTTTAGTTCTAAAGAGCTTAGTTCTAATAGAAAGCATGATTGCCATGTCAAATCTGTCCAAAAGATCTTTCATTTAGAGCCAAAAAAGTGGTTTTACAAAGCTTGTCGCCAAAGTCAGCTTGCAAATAAGGAAGTGCTTTTATTTTGAAGAACAAGCAATTAGAACCTTCATCTAGAACCAATTCTCAATTCTAAAGAGCTTAGTTCCAAAAGGAAGTGCTACTTACAAGTTAGATTAAAACCAAAATTTGATTCTAGTAAGCTTATCTACTTATGATTTGAGTTCATCTTCTATGAGAACCAATTCTTCAAGCTCATAATGACTAGTACATCATTACTTTCTCAAAAAGATTTAGCTTTACTAGAAGAATTTAGCTACTAAGTAGGGGATCAGCCTTATTTTTCAAGTAGCCCAACATAAAAAACCAAAAACCATCTAGATGTTTTAGACTCATCTAGATAGAAACTTATGAGGTTATTCCTTTTAAATCTATCATGTTGCTAACCATGAAACCAAATCATCTAGATGGAAATTGAAGAATATTTTTATCTTTTTTTATTATTATGGAGGACATGTTGATACCAAGCCAAGTAAAATGAAATTAATTAGGTGTGATGAGTCGTAGTTTTTTTGGCTATGTCAACAAGGCCCCATTGACGCAGTGTCTACTTTTTGGCTATAAATACACGTCCACTAGTTGCATTTATGGGAACAAGATTTTAGTAGTAGCAAAGCTCTTGTAGTTTGTTTATTTAAAAGTTAAAATTTTTCTCCCAAGTGCCCGCATCAGGAGTCATTGAGTGTATGGATCTTTATTTGAGCATTGTTGTACTTGAGCACTATAATGTGTACAACAATAAAGGAGAGCTTTCTGATAAACCTTGTAGCATTCTGGATAAATTAAATATTTTACTTATGCATTAAATGTTTTCAATTATTTATTAAATTTTTTCCAGTAATTAAGCTAATAAAGTAGTTAAATAAGATAAGCTAGATAGATTAAATACATATGTATAACCACTTCAAGCATAACATGTATTCACTTGGTAATCCTAGTAGCATTATTGCTTGGTATGCCCAATAGTGTAGTGCTTGGTAACCTACCAGTGGATATGTGAGTTCAGGACATGTGTGGAGAGCGAGACTAGATGCCTATGTTAAGACTAGTTAGATACTAGTTAATTAGTAAATTAAATTAGTTAATCCAATTACTTTATCTCCCTATAAACACCAAACCATAAAATAAAAAATGATAAAAATTAGATGCCTCAATTACACTTAACCATACCAATGTATGTCACAAGTGTAATTGGGAAGACAACAATTGACCTTAAGGCAAGATTCACCTCCTAGAGGCTAGTGCACTGAAAACTATAAAGTTCACAGAATTCGATCGGATCGTGCATGAGTGCTTGTGATTCGTATGGTTGGGCATAGGGGTACCTCGCTGCTCATCAATGTGATTCTCATGCTCAAGTTTTACTTCTACTACCACATCACTGAACAAAATCATCTAGGTTATACTTAAAGTATCTAAATGAATTGGAAACATTACAAGTTTAAAAGATCAAGGTATAAGCTCTTTCAAAAGCCATGTCAGCAAAGGATGAGTTGTGATGAAGGAAAAAATACTTGATTTAATACAAGCTCTATCTTTGTGTTAGCTTACAAAGCTATCCAGATGAAAACAAAAGCATCTAGATGAATTTGAAGGACTTCATGGGATTAAAAAACCAAGTTGGATCCCAATTAAAAAGTTATGGATTATAAGCTATGTTTAATCCATTTAAATGAAACTATGAAAAAGGGAGGCCAAAACTTAGAAAAGCTCTTATTAAAAGACCTAATTTCAAATCTAGAGAGCAAGGTTATTTGA
This sequence comes from Gnetum montanum, assembly GCA_015680685.1. NCBI lineage: Eukaryota > Viridiplantae > Streptophyta > Gnetopsida > Gnetales > Gnetaceae > Gnetum > Gnetum montanum. Next base: position 243,548 of record MNCI01031808.1, read on the forward strand.
GCAAATTTTAGGTTTTAGTTATGAATCCAAGCTCTACCATGTTAGCTCACCAGTAGATCCATCATTTAGATCTAAAAGTCTAGTTCTACAAGCTCAACTTCAAGGTGCTTCTATTTGCCATATCAACTAGAACCAACAAAATTGATAACTAGAGCCGAAATTTGATTCTAGTGAGCTTCAAAGGCACATTAATTCCTTTTATGGCTAGACCCAAAGTAAAGAAGGGCCATAAGATATGCTTTCCCACATCAACCATTTCCACAATAAGGCCATTTTGAACCAACACTTAAAATCAAAATCTCATTCTACTAAGCTATTTATAACATCATCTTAAGAAGGAGTATCATATATTTAAAGATTAAGCTTTTAGAACCAAAATTAGATTTTCTAAGGATCAATTCTACAAACTCATAACATCTAGTACATGTCAATCTACTCAAAAGAATTCAGCTTTAATTTGGTTCTAAACTTAAGCTCCTACATGTCAACCTAAATAAAAGGAAGGACCTATGACATATTACATTTCTTACTAGTCTCTACCCTAGATTGAACATGCTAAATTTCTCTCATAGTATGGTTGTCATATGAGACCTACTCTAGGATTATATATCTTACTTGATCATTTCACAAGATGTGATTCTAGAGATAGCATGATCATTTTATGATATAATGTTTCTATCATAATGCAACATTTGTATGTGAAACACCACCAACTTCGAGCAATAGCACTTCAATGACAAATTTTTCTACGTGTTAGCACAAGGAAAAAATTTTCTAAGTGTTTGGCCCTTAATCCCACTACTGGGGCTATGCTCTAGAGTGTAGCCAGCATAGCATGNGTCTACGTGTTAGCACAAGGAAAAAATTTTCTAAGTGTTTGGCCCTTGATCCCACTACTGGGGCTATGCTCTAGAGTGTAGCCAGCATAGCATGCAACACAGAACAAGATCTACAAAATTTTCCAAGTGTCAAACAAGAGTTGCAAAATTTTTTCTAAGTGTCCTACTATACTCACACCCCTCTTACTACACTCTCCAGCATAGCAACACTCTAACGGCCAGTTTGCCTAAGTGTCAAGCCAAAACTTGTTAAGCTAACTCAGCATGGAAGAGGCATTTGGCAAATTTAAACTCTTGAAGCTACCCAACATGCTACACTCTCGAGTGTAGCTAGCGTAGCAAGAACAAGGATTGCAATTTTCGCCAAATTTTTTCTAAGTGTTCATGTTATGCTCTATCCCATCTTGATACACTCTCTAGTGTAGCCAGTGTAGCAACACTAGACCTCAATTTTTTGTAAAATCTGCCTAACTATTAGGCTACGCTCTAGAGTGTAGCTAATGTAGCAACACAAAACTACCTCCAAAATCCTCCAAAGCTTAGCACGAGCACTCATTTCATCTCCAACACCACTTTGGCAAGTAGGATTAGCAACTTGCACTCTTTTGGTACCCCCCTCCATGTCCCAAATTGTACCTACGCTTGATTCCACTCAAAAGAGGGTAGAACGTAGTCCCAAAGCATAGCCTCCAAATTGCACTATTTTGCACTATTTGCAGGTACATTTTGGTCTTGGCACATGTAGTCTTAGCATCGTAGCCACAATCTAGCAATCTCTAGAGGTCTAATGGAACATACCAGAGCATAGCACCAGTTGTTCCAATGGGAGCATAAAAAAGGTCAACATAGCCCCACCTGCCCCTTTGCCATGTGGCACTCGATTTACACTTCATGCTAATCCTAACCCTATAAATACCCCTACATTCCACACTCTAGAGGTTGGCAATTCATTCTAATGATGGGCATTTAAAGCATTTGGCTAGCAAAAATCCAAGTAGCAGTTAGCATCTCAAAGCACCATTTGGCACCTTAAGCACCTTAAGCACCCTATACACTAGAGTGTATTAGCACCTTGGTAACACCTTTGCATCCCGCTTAGCACTATAGTGCACTGCAAGCCCATAAGACACCATGGTAGCCAACCTAGTAGGCACAAACCTTATAGCAAATGTTAGTCTTCACCCTAGGACACCCCAAAGACCCTAGCTACGCTACTACTGTGCCTGTCTATACACTGCATACCTTCTTAAAGTTCAATTATAATTGCTACACTCCCCGTCTAGGGTGGGACCATTCTTTCTTTCCTTCTCTCAAACTCCATTGCATCTTAAGCATTTTCTCCATTGCATTTTAAGCATTTTCTTTGACATTTAGTACTGCATTCACATTTTTTGCTATTTTACACAATTTTTTGCACACTTGCACTACTATTTTCATGCAAGGAAACCCCACTACACTCAAGCTTAGTCAACCTTAGTATTGCTGAGAATACTGTTAGCACTTACATTTTTGGCTAACCATGCCACCCCCTGATTGTGCCAACCACGACACTCCACATCCATTTCCTAGCAAAGGCCCTCATGTGAAGGCAGGGTTAAGGCTATGCATCCATGAACCCCTCAATGTTCTAGCCACTGACATTTCTGGTTACTACAGTTTCTGGCACTTGAAGGAGGACATCCCATTTCCATTTGCATTCAGTGGTAATCCTACGTGCTCTCTACACCTCCATTACGAGCTTGAAACTAGCATAGACATGACACCCCTATGATTGTCTATGGCCCAATTTATGTAGATTGGCCCTAGTTGTCAGCTCCCCTAGAACCCCGTAGGATAGAAGCTAAAGTGTATCTCTTGCACTTGGACCCTAAACTCTATCTGCTAGGAAGAGCATAGCTTGCCCTTGACATAAGAGCATAGAAAGCTATAGCGTCGCAAGCGTAGCACCAAAGTTAGACACTTTTCTAGTAGCACTCTCATACTTAGCTATGGTTTCAGCATTTCTATACTTAGCCATTTTTAGCAATTTTTCTACTTAACCATTTCTTTTCTAGTGTTTCACCTTTTGCATTTTTTCATAGTAGCATGAATCCCAAAGAGCCTTCAACCTTTGCCTTAGGCATAATTGTTGTTTGACTATTCAACAAAAATTCACAATTGACATTCATGGAGCTGGGGGACCCATCTTCATGGGAAGGTAATCCCTTAGACTCTGTAACCAATCTCTCGAGCACATGGTGCTTGACAAAGACAAATACAACTTTCTTTGTGCGAAGCTCTAGGTAGGCATACCCTTAAACTGCCAAGAGTTGGATGCAAAGAAAGGTTATGAGCTCATACATCTGAATGGGAGGGAATACTTCCCTACCCCTAACGATCTCATCCCCCTCACTAAGACCTTTTAGTGGATGCTTGACCAACTCATCCAATAAAGTAGATTGAATGAGCATGACGCAACAACTAACTATGAGGAGCCTCTGTAGGATGGAAAAGAGGAGTTCGAGGCTCATTCAGAGAATGAGAATCCATTCATCTCTTTCCTACTATCCACCTCTAATGTTGCTCCTTCGTAGTCTCAACCATCTACCTTCTTCAAGGTAGCAACATCTTCCTTGTCATCACCTAGGCTAATGCCTATTGTAGCAAGCCATCAAGCACATACACATTAGGGTGAAGGACCATCTATCACCTCATCCTTCATGGTCTTAGCATAGTCTATGCAATGCTCTATGCTGGCATCCGTGATGCCAACCTAGCCCTACGTACACATGGTGTCGATTTCTCAGACACATATGAGTTAGGTGTCGTACATTCCACTTGTCTCTGTGGCACCTCCCACAATAGACCAAGCCATAGCTACATGGTGGGTCCCTACCTCCATGCCCTAGGCACAACACATGCAATAGTAGCATACGTGACATCCTTTATAGTAGCACACTTAATAGGTGTCCTACATGGTTGCATAGCCCACAGTGGGACTATGGATCATGCCAATAGCATAGCAAGCTACAAAACTAATGCAGCTGGCCACACCCATACTGAGCTTGAATCAAGCATTCCAGCTCATTCAAACACTCATAAAAGAGGTTAAATGACTCAAGGCCACCTTTTTTGATATGGTCCAAGTGATGGACTTCTATTGGGATGTCCCCATTAGTCTTGTTGTCCCATCATTGACCTTACTTCTTGGTGTTCAACTTCCCTAGTTCACCAAATATAATGGTAAAGGGGACCCCCACACCCATCTAGTAACCTTTCAATTTGAGTGCCTCTCTTTATAGGCATGGCTGAATGTGATCATTCATGTGTTTGCCATGTTCCTAACCAACAAGGTGCTAGACTGGTACCGCACATTTCCCAGGGCCTCCATATCTTCATTGGGGGATTTTCTTAGTCAGTTTGTCACTCGCTTCAAGTACAAATTGAAGCTTGAGGTAATCCTAGATCAACTCATGTAGATCATGCAGGGTCACTTAGAGCCCGTTCAAAAGTTCATCCAATGATGGAGTACTGCACTTAACAAAATCCATGAGCCTATCACATAAACTCACCTACTGGACATTTTCAAAGATGCAGTGAGTGAATTCATTAAGTCAAAGCTGTACTATATTTTTCCACACTCCTTGAGCCAAGCATTCACTTAAAAAAAGAGCATTTAGGATGTAGCAGAAGCTAGTAAGGATCTGGCCTATGTGGCCTACAAGAATGCCCATGTGAAGAAAGATAAGGAGAAGGGTAAGGCAACAAAAACCATTGTAGTAATGACCAATGAGGCCAAGCTAATCAATGTCAAACCAATGGCTAAGGCAACCAAGGCCCCAACCAATAATAAGGCAACTAGTTTTGGCACTGTAGTGACCAACCAACTTGCATCGTTGGTGGCCATGGGGCAAGCTACCCCAAGACCAAAATTTGAGCGTAAGAACTGCTCAAAGTATACATCCTTGCCCATCAAGCTGTTGAAACTATTTGGTCCACTACTTAGTGCTAGGCACATTTGGTACAAGAAAATGTCTAAAGATGCTTACAAGTGTCATGATTGCTACTACAAACTCCTTAGAAACCCATCAGTAGCCACACCAAGTAAGCATCCAATCCCAAAACACTTCAGGTTGGATTGGTTCTACCATTATCATCAATTACCTAGCCATGACATAGACTTCTGCATGGTCTTACAGGATGACATACAACACATGATTAACCAAGGCCAACTGGTCCTTGATTCAGCCAATCTAGTTCATGTAAAAAATCAATCAATGAAGGTCTATAAAGACCCTCTCAATGTAAGTGGCTTAGGCTATGTCATCAATGCCATTAGCATTGATGACGATGTAGGATTGGCACAAGAGCCATTTGTGGTTCATGTGCCCTCTGATAGCATTGGGGCCTCTTTAGTGTCAACTAGTCCAAGGGTCCCTTTTGTTATCAGAGCACCACCTTGGATGCCCATGACACCCTTTGTGGTTAGGACCCTGTAGCACATTGCGATAAATGCAACCCAAACACCCTTTATCATTAGGGTGCTACAATGTACAGACCCTTCATTGAGTCTAGTGATGGGGACTACAACAAGCCCTTCTCGCCCAAGGCCTCATCCTGCATACAACACCAAGTAGTCTAGGTGGCATCTCGGGAGGCCAAATGAGCACCTTGTCAACCGAATGATGAGGGACCGCATGGCATTAGGTCCCCCTAAGCTTGTCCCCTTCTCTACCATTTCTATGGCCACATCAGCCAAAGCTGCTATCTCAAGTGACCAACAACCAAGAACTAAGGCTCACAGGCAGGAAAAACAAAACAAGCCCAAATCTCCTCCCCAAGAGATCCACCTTTTGGGCTGCATGGAAAAGATGAAGGCTAACAAGGCAACTAACAACGGTAAGGACTTTCTAGACATGTTGGCACAAGTTAAGCAGGCTCTTAAATAAAAGAATACAACCTTGAGCCTGTACAACTTAGTGATGACCTTCTCTACTCATCGTGAAGCCTTAGATTGCATATTGGCCTCCATTCCTGTCAAAAAGGACATTCTAGCATATGAACAAGCCATGCATGTTGTGATGCTTCCTCCTTCGCCTCAAGAATCAAGCCCAATGCCTTTAGCGTTTCGTGATGAGGCAATCATGGTTGACCCTGAAAAGGGTCAAGTCACCCACTATGACAATGTTTATAACTATTCACATAGGGCACTGCAAGATTTGTAGGGTACACATCAATGATGGGATAGCGACTAACATCATCCCATTCCCAATCATTGACAAACTCATTCTAGCCAATGAAATCTAGGCGATAAATATGACATGCCTTAAGTCCTTTAATAGGTCACACGTCATCATGAGAGGAATGGTCACAATAACCTTCATGGCAGGGAAGCGATTCCCCACTATGATTGAATTCATTATCATAAATGAGATGCTTGGGTTCAACCTAATTTTGGGAAGGCCTTGGCTAGCCCAATTATAGGTTGTCTCCTCACCCATTCATCAAGAGATCTACCTTCCATATGAAGCTGGAGAAGTAATCATACATGGTGACAACTTGATCTCTCCAATTATTAACAATGTTGACATAGACCAAGGGTTGGTGGTAGAGTTCCCTGATGACACACCACCCATGGGGGATGAGAGTCAACCTTCTCTAGCATACCCATCTAAAAAACTAAAAGAGGTCCTCCCTAAGGAAACTTTATGGATAGAATTTCCCTTTAGCATCAACAATGAAGGTATAGGTGAATACTGCCTCGTGCTGCCCAAGCCCTATGCACCCCCTAACCCACATAGGTTTAGGAAGTGATTACATGACTAAGGTACTCCCTTAGCGTGATATGTACTAGGCACCTACTTACCCTCAATTTTTTGCATGCCCCGTTAGCCTTTTCTTGCATAGTTACGTTCTGCATGGTTGCTTGCATTTTGCATTGTTTGCTTTGTTAGGCATTCACTTATCTTGCTTATGCATTTTCATTTGGTCTTTTTATGCATTAGAAAACCACCAAAAATACATAAACACTGGGGAGCCACTAACCACTGTATGCTAGGCAAACAACTCGAAGGCCCAACTCTTGCCAATCACCTCAATAAACATCTCAAGGTGATGAGCCTTCATAGATTCATCCTTGAGCTGCTACAAGTAAGTATCCCACTCTTACTTGTAGTGGCACTTGTGGTCCTTCTGTGTACACCCCCATTTGGACACCTTGGTGCTAAAGCTCTTCCACTCCTGATTCTTGCAGGAGAGTAGATCCATTTGCAACCACTGCTCAAAAATCTCCTAGGTAGCCTCGTTCTTGCCTCGAATTATTGACCAATACCTAGCGTAACCTATCTCTGATGTTCACCAAGTACTATCCTTCTATGCCCAAGCTGATAAGAAATCATAACAAGAATAGAGGTCCTCATTCTTTGTGGTTAGGCTTACTATTGCTCGCTAGAGCTCATGCATGCATTTTCATAGGTGCTCATTCAAGTGCCTATAGGTCCACAATGCCTTTGCACTGGAAACCATGTACTTGCTCAATGTCGCATACACATGACAAGGAACCTACTCCACCTCGAGGGGATACTTAGGGATGGCATCCACATGAGCTACTTAGTTTGGGTCCCAATAAAGCTTAGAGCATGTTAACATACAACAAACAAATCAACATTAGCAATAGACTAAGCCATGGAATCGGTAAAATAGTTCAAGAAAAATGACACACATACCAAGTTTAGAATCTACTTACTGTATGCAGTCCACCATGTCCTCCACAATGCCTTTCATAAAGGTGAATTTATCTAGTATCTCTACCCATGGCTTCATGCAGTTAGCAAGAACTAGCAGTGGATCACTGGTAGGAAGGTCGGAGACTACAATACAAACACAACATAACACTTAGCAATAACTAAATAGTCAAAGGGTTAAGAGAAAAGGACAAAAGTAGACAGTAACACAAAGTGCTTACCAAGCAAGCCCTCAAATGTTAGCGTGGGTGGATCTCCTAACTGTACACCATCAAAGAGGTTGGCGATGTCACCCTCAAGGTGGAAAAGCCCCTTCACATCAAATTAGTGGGAGATCTTTAGGGCCTCTGGTGGCTTCCCCCTATGAGCTACCTCCTCTTCAACCTAAGGAAGGGGTGTGTCTACCTCTCATAGTATAGTATTATTAATGTAGCATAGTGTAGCAATATTAGCATAACATGATAAAATCAAAAATAAACAAAGAAACATAAGCTAAATGCATCTATGATGTACACTAACCTATAACCACCAAATGGAGTGTGGGTATCTTTAGGTGGACTTTCTTGACACTTTCTTGTCCAACTATAGGGGAGTCTTCTCTGTTGGGCATGGCCTCTTGATTTTCACCTTGGAGAATCCCACTGTCTCTGCAAGATACCGGTCCACCTTCTTCACATCCCCAACAATAGTTGGTGGAAACTCACTTGCATTATCACAGGAATAGTGTGACTATGACATTCCTAGATGTGCCTTCGTCATAACTAAATATGACTCTTCAATCCCCTTTAGAGGGTCCTACATAGGACTAGTGGTGAATAAGTGCTTAATCCATAGCTTGGACAACTTCTTGCGATCTTGCACAATCCAACATTCACTGTCCCTAATCACCAGGAACTTTGCAAGCCTTCATAGATAGGCTATAAAGAATGTGAAGAGAAAATGGGATCCTACATGGACATTGTGGTGAAGCTTGATAATCTCTACCTATAACCTAGAAGTGATAGAAAAGGCCCAATTAAACCTGGTGCCCTTCTCTATAACCTCCTACATCACTCGTGCCTGCTCCACTCTAAGGACCTTTCCTTGGGAGAGCAACTTAGGAAAGGCACAAGCATGGAAAAGAGGGTAAAGCCTTTATACCTCAAGCACATGCACATTTCAAACCACAATACCTTTACAAAAGTGAGTGGTCCCCAGCCAATTCTCAATCTCCTCTCTTTGGTCCACCTCTCGATTGGGCTTGTCAATGATTGATAGGCCCACGGAGGAAAGGCCAAAGAGGTTAGCAAAGAAGAAATCATTGAGGTCTAAGACTATCTTCACTCCATGCATGTGAGTAACAAAACGGTAGGCATCATAATTAAAGGAGTCAACAATGGTCACCATCTTGGCCACTAGTGTGCTTGGGCTAAGGGCCAAGAAAAGGTCCATCAACCCAACATGGGTAAGTTGACCAGTCAAAGCCTCTGAGGCCTAATGGCACAACCACTTTTATGCCCCCTCTACATCATCATACTTCATAATGAGGGTGGCCTCATTATAGTTAGCAATGATCATTGTTACCTCTCCTAAAGCACCAACAATTGTAACATAGGCAAACACATTGTTAGCATTAGGTAATCAACACATACATGGGAGTAAGTAATAGAAGTCAAGCCAACATAAAAAACACCCACATGGAACAAATTATGTATGTATTGGAGGCAGGGGCATAACAAGCTCTCTAAAGATAGGCTTATCGCTAGCCCATCCCTCATCAAGCCAATCATAGGTCTAGCACTATTCAAATTCCTTCAGGTACTAGGTGGGGTAGTTATCTAAGTCCTTTCCCACCTATTCTATAACTACTTCCTAAAAGCTTGAACTAGAGGAAAATACCTCTAGCGTTGTACAAGTTAGAGCAAGAGCCCTTGTCTCATCATGGAGTCCCTTGTCATCAACTTTAAACCTACCATTAGACATCCACAATCTGCAATTAGCAAATTTAGCATAGCTAATGACAATTAGATGTAATAAAAAGTAAGACCACTTACCCTTTAGCATAATATACAATCCCAGGTGGGTTTTGGCTGTATGCATGTGCATGGTAATGAAAAGGGTGTTACTCTTATTATAACAATAGAACTCTATCATGCTCCAGATTCTGGCTAAGGGACAAATGCTCCTAGGGCCTAATCTCGGGCCACCTACTCGATCACCTCCAATCATGGGCTCATTGGACATGAATCATAGTATGTCCCAATTTGCCCTAGCCAACAACATCTCAGTGATGGCACTTGTAGCCTCCACTATCAAGTGTGACCACATGATCACACTAAAGTGCCACAGTAGGTAAGCCATGAACTCAGTTACCCCTGGCTAAAACCACATCATCTGATGGTCCAACTTCATGTTGGGTATAACTATGTTGGGTATGAGCTGGCTGATGCAAGATAGGATGCCAATGAGCTATATGACCACTATGATAGGCTTTAGTATCACCCTGCAACCGCAAGATAGCAAATGAATGTAGCATTAGCACACAATAGACTACATTTTGGCATAAAATATTAACCTATGCTTAGCAAAAATTAGCAAATTAAGCTCAAAATAGCATAACTTAAAAATATATCCTTAGGGTCCCCCATGGGCCCCTACGAGCATAGGACTTTAGTACACATTTGACATGCCTGGTGCTCATTGGGGTATAGTTGTAATATAGCATTAGCATTTTACTTTACATTTGTACCGTTTGCACCAACACGGTTTGCATGTTCTAGTGTCCATACATTCAACTTGCAAAATTAGCATTTTGGCATAGTTTTTGTGCATTTAGCATTTTGTTTTGCATAAGGCATTCTTATGATCAACATTTTTACACTGGCATCTTGCACATTTGGCATTCCAGTTTTGCACTTCATAATCTTTTCTAATTTTCTCAAATTTTTTCTAACTCTAGGAGGTGTAGCATGATGTCTGAAAAAAATCTAACTATTTGCTACACTCCCTAGGGAGTGTAGCAAAAAAATCACTAAATTTTTCTAACTATCAGCTATGCTTCTCAAGGGGTGTGGCTCCAAAACAAGGGAAAAGTTAACAAGAAAAAAATTCTAACTATTGGGAGCATAGCATCCCATTGCATCTAAAAACAAAGTGTTGGCTATGCTCCCTAGGGAGCATAGCCACTAGCACTTGCACCTCCATCATCATGTCTCCTTCACCATGTTTCCTAGTGCCATCATGCACCAATAACATGTGCTGGGGTACTTGCCATGGCCATGGCCTAGGCAATCTCTTTGGCCCCATTCATCCCCTTTCTACGACCGTTGCCCCTATGGTTGTGCCACTGTTCCTTCCCTCGTACCTATGGCCTTCTCCCTATGTGTCTCTGTGACAACTAACCCTCCCTTTTCCCTCAACTTGTATTTCCCCCACCCAAAAAAAAAAGCAATGGTAGAACCCTGTGCCCTAGCTATGACCACTTTTAGCCATATCCCCTACCCCAATCCATCATTGCCCTCACCCACGTGTCATACCACAAAGATAAAAAAAGAGAACAAACAAAACCTATCCATGCATGCTCTAGCTATGGTCATTTTTTTCCCATTCTGTGTCTTTCACATGGCATGGCCCCCAATGAGGGAAATCCTAGTCCACTACCAGGACAAAACCCTCATTCTTTTCCTCTCCCTCGTGCCAAATGTTGCATCCCTTGGAAATAAATGTAAAAAATCCCTCATAGCCCATGCGTTGTCCCTTGTTCCATTTGTTGTAGACAATCAAAATAAAATAATGCATGAACACAAACCCACAACCCACACATGTGTTTCTCCTTTCTCCTAGCCATGGCCACCAAGGTGGCCAAGGTGGTGATGATCCTTGCCAAGGTAGGCCACCCTAGAACCCTAACCTGAACATAAGAAAGAAAAGCCAAAATGCGAAGAAAAAATGGTACAAAAGGGAACAAGCATAGCGAGAGTACCTGGCAATTAGTGGTGCTCTCCTTTCCTCAACTTGCACCCATGGTAGGTGCTCCAAGGCTCGCCTTCCCTCTTTCACATTTGCAAGTTTGAGGTGTTGATGGTCACTGTAGTGTATCATCCTAGTGCTATGCTCTAGCCATTGCACTCCACTTGCTATGCTCTATCACCTCAAATTGTGCTATGCTATATAACCTGTTGATACTTTTAAAAATGATAGTTTGCCCTTAGTGAATTACACATATATACCCTCCCTAGGTAATTAAATGTGCCACCTACTACACTGGTGCTTCCACACTTAGGTAAATTTTTAAATTTTTCTAAGTTTCTCGGGGAGCGTAGCAAGAGGGGGTGAGCATAGTAGCCAGAGTTAGAAAGATTTCTAAATTTTTTCTAATGATCCCAAACTTAGAAAATTTCTGAGACTTTTCTGGTTGCCTAGCGAATGTCCAACCTAACTCTTCATTCTAGACACTCTTCACTTGGCTTGAACCAACGCATCTTGCATAATTCATGGTCCACTAAGACCTCAAGCTAGCAATTCATGGTCTGTTAAGATCTTAAATTGGCAATTATGGCCTACCGAGGTCCAAAATTGTGTTGCATGTTTACTTTTCTAACGTCCACTCTTACATGTTTAGGCAATTATTCATTGTATTACTTTTCCCATGTTATGCATTCTAACTCTATTAAGACAAGTGCAACTTGATCTTCTTTCTAGTTGTTTTATAGGATATGTCATAGGATTACAACATGAGCACATACGAGCATCTTCGTTCACCCTTAGTGTTCACCAAACCACATGATGACCTCATCCAATGCATCGATGTCCAATGCCTAGACCTTGAGCCCATAGCCCATGATGACTACGTAACATCCATAGAAACACCGCTAGATTGACCTAACCATCTAGTCAAGGCTCTTGATCTAGAGGTCAATGACGTCACTAAGGATTCCCTCATTGAAGTCCCTATAGCAACACTCAATGGTGAGGCAAAAACACTAAAACTTAGTTCCTTGTTAGAGCCTTAACATGTCCAAAGCATCACAAAAACACTCAACGACAACATCAAGGCATTTGCATGATCCTACAAGGACATGCTAGGCCTATATCCTCGCATAGTGCAGCATAATATCATCCTCAATTCTTGCATAAAACCAATTAAATAGAAAGCCCATAAGGTTAGGCCTAAGGTGGCATTGGTAGTCCATGATAAAATCACCAAGATTTACAAGGCTGGTTTCATTCGGGTGATTGACTATGTAGATTGGGTCTCCAACATTGTGATTGTACCTGAGAAAAATAGAAGCATACATATTTGCATAGACTTTCAGGACCTGAACAAGGTGACCATCAAAGATGATTTTCTATTGCCTAGTATTGATCAATTGGTTGATACCATGGCTACTCATGCCTTGCTGTCCTTCATGGATAGGTTCTCTAGTTACAACCAGATTCGGATGAACCCAGAGCACCAACTCAATACAACCTTCATGACCCCCTAGGGTGCGTTTTGCTACACAATGATGTCTTTTAGACTAAAGAACATAAGAGCAACCTACCAATGCACCATGATGTACATCTTCAATGACTACTTGTTAGACGTACTCAATGACTATGTTGATGACATAGCAGTTAAGTCCAAGATGACACATGATCATGCAAATGACTTAGACCATGCACTCAAACATTGCCTTAGACATGAACTTAGGTTGAATCCTAAGAAGTTTGTTTTCAGTGTTAAGATAGGTCACATGCTAGGCTTCATGATATCAAAAACAAGCATACATGTAGACCTTGATAAGGTTAAGGCCATCATCAAATTAGCACTCCCAACTAACCTTAAGGAGCTATGTGGGTTACAAGGCAAATTACAATTCATATGTCAGTTTATCACACAGTTGGCTAATAAGCTACAACCAATGTAACATTTACTCAAAAAGGAAGTCCACTTTGAGAGGAAAACTCAATGCTAGAAGGCATTTGAAAACCTCAAACAGGAGCTAGCTCAGCTTCCAATAGTCTACCCTCCACAAAGAGATAAACCTTTTTACATCTACCTTGCAACATCTGACACATCCATCGCTTCTCTACTTTGCCAAGAGCAAGATGATGGCTTAGAGGTCCCTGTATACTACCTAAGCCATGCATTAGTGGCCCATGAAGCAAAATAAAAAAATGTGGAAAAGAACTACCTTACCTTAGTCTTTACACTTAAGAAGTGGAGGCATTATCTCTTCCATAGCCAAGTAAACATCATCTACAAAAGCAATGTACTCTGGGCAATCATCACGAATATTTACAAAAGTAGTTGAATTGCACAATGGAAAGTAACAACTATAGAGTTTGACCTGCACTACATAGCACAAGCATCAACTAAAAGTCAAGCAATAGCCATACAACTTACAGCTTCACCAGTAAACGATCAAGCAACCATAGACCTGACATTTCTAGATGAGCATGTTAGTAGTATAAGCTAGGTGCCCGCTAACTTTGAGGTACTTTTACACTTCAATGGTGCTTCAACCTCTCAAGGAGGTAGTGCTACTACTATAATCACATTTCCCTATAAGGAGATCTAATCCTTCGCATATCATTTTTCATTCCCTTGAACTAACAATGTAGCATAGTACAAAGGTCTCCTTAGAGGTATCATAGCAGCTCATGACCTAGGAATCCAAAACCTAACTATCCAAGGTGATTCGTAGTTAGTCATCAACCAAGTTGCAGAGGTTTACACCTATAAAGCACAACACTTACAATCTTATTGTGACTTGTCGAAGCACTTTCTCTGATGCTTTACAATCGTAGATATCCAACACATTCCCTACAACGAAAATGCCATTGCTGACACATTAGCCATAAGAATTGCACCTAACATGTTTCATGCCTTTCCCACCCTAGTAACAGATTGCACTGAACCTGTCACACAAACAACTGATATTGCATTTGTAGCCACAATAAGCACAACTCACGTACAAGAGTGGTATGATGACATCAAGCCATACCTTCAATAGGATGAGCCTCTACAACATCTAACCACTACCCAAAAGGATGCAATGTAAAAATGGTTGTAGTAGTACATCATTGTGGGTGATAGCACACTATGTTGTAGATCCTAGGATGGCATATTGTTGACTTTCATTAGCAATGGAAAAGCACAAACGATCATTGAACAAGTCCACGAGGGACTATGTGGAGGCCACATAACATTCAGGGAAATGGCATCAAAAATTAGATGCTTAGGCTACTATTGGCCTTATATGAAGTGCAATTTCATTTCAAAGGTCAAGATGTGTGACATGTGCCAACGACATGGTAACATAATGCATGTGCCACCCATTGAATTGCACACCACACAGATCACATGGTTGTTCCAACGTTGGGGGTTGGATATCATAGGGCCCATCATGCCTAAGTCTTTTGCAAGACATAGCTTCATAATAACCACCACCAAATATTTTACCAAGTGGGTTGAAGTTGTTCCCCTTAGGAGGACTAAATCATAATAGGTTTGCAAGTTCATCCTTAATAATATAGTGACCTGATTTGATCTACCCATGACCACTGTCATAGACAATGGGCCACAATTTAGTGGTGTAGAGACTAAAGCCTTCTACAAATACCTTGGCATTAAGAATTCCTTTTCTTCATCATACTACCCATAGGCAAATGGCCAGGCAAAGGCCACAAACAAGATCATTATCAACCTTCTAAAAAAAATTCTTAGCAATAGCAAACGATGATGGCATGAGCAGCTGGTCTACGCACTTTGGACCTACCACACAACACTCAAAACAACAATAGTTAAGATGTCATATAGGCTTGTGTATGGGTATGAAGAAATTTTGCCTCTTAAATTGCAAGTCCCATCGCTCCATGGAATCCTCTCAAGCTTCATTGACAAGGTCCAAAATAACAAGTTCAAAGCCATTAACCTAAACTCTATAGACGAGGAGCACATATAATTGCTCAATCACATCGAATGATACCAAGAGAAGCAATGACAAAAGCACTACCACAATTAGCACCAACACTAGATCAAGGAAGGGGACCTAGTTCTTAAGGCCATTTGTGCACCTGTGGACAAATTCTCGGCCAACTGGGAAGGGCCTTTCTTGGTTGCCAAGGCCTATGACAATGGAGCATTCAATCTTGCTAATCTATATGATAATGAGTTTTCCAATCTAACCAACTATTCGTACCTAAATTCGTACTACGCCTAACATGCAACGCTACACCAATGACAAAGCAAGGTAAGCAAAAGTCTGCTATGACTATAATCTGGCACAACAAATTTTGTTGTGACTATAAACTGGCACAACAAAGTCCACTATGACTATAAACTAGCACAACATAGTCTACTATGACTATAAACTAGCACAAGGTAGTCCACTATGACTATAAATTAGCATAGCATAGTCCTCTATGACTATAAACTAGCACAACTCATCCTTATGTCATGATGTTAAACTGGCACAACATGCATCATCCACTACAATGTTAAACTAGCACATCATGGTCTACCAGGACCTTAAACTGGGTTCGTGATCTACTAGGACCTTAAACTAGCATAACATGTAGTGTACTAGGACCTTAAACTAGGTTCGTAGTTTAGCATGCACAGCTTAGCATACATAGTTCTACAGATAAACAAGCATGGATACTTCCCATCCTCCATCATCTACCCACATCTTGATGGGTTGGATAGGATGGGGCATTACAGTTCGAAGGTGGAGTTCACATCATCAAGAAAAATCCTCTAGAACATTTGCAGCATCACCATCCTTAGCATTTTGCTGATCCTCCAAAGATGCCCTTGAGAATTTTGCTGACCTTCTGGAGCTACCACTACCATTGTTATCATCCTTGGCTAGATCTCTCACCATTAACATCACCTGCTAGAGTCCCAGTAGTATTGTGGGCCAGCCACAAAAATGCCATCCTCCAGCCCTCACCGTTGCTTGGGCTTGGAAGTACATCTAGTAGCATGGCTTCCTGTCATCTTGCTAGATTTCCAAGTTCCTATCCTTGGTGTGGAGTCTTGAGCACCTACATCATCATCACCCTCAACCACCTCACTGGCCTCCTTAGGGTGCTCACTTCTGGTGTGGTTGTTGGAGCTTTTGCAGCCTCCTAGCTAGCCTTCCTACTTTGGCACTGCAAGTTCTTATAACTGGTCTAGCAGTCATGGCACTTACAACACCTTCATACTAGAAATTTTCTTTTATCTTTCATGATGTGTGATTGTTTCCTTATTTCCTTTGTGTTGTGTTTATAGGATGAATCCCTAGAGGTGGTCATCCAAAGGCATCTTTCATCGTAGTGGCAAGGCATCACATTTCTTTGACGTGCCTAGGTGGACTCACCAAGCCACTTGAGAGTGCACACCCTTATTATCTTTACTATAATCCACTTGCCTTTGCCCCTTTACCTTGCATCTCCAGCTTTCCCTGCAAGCTTCTTAGATGCGTATGGCACCCTTCTTTCATTCGACCGTAGAATCCATGATGGATGTAATGCAACTCATCCCATGGGAAGCCTCTGTGGACTAGTCAAAGCCCAAGCAGATGTAACAAAACTCATCCCAGGGAGGAAACACCTATCCTACATATGTGACACAATTGTCTCTAAGTAAAGCTCATTGAGTGGACATATTCCACTTGATGATAAGCATCCTATAGCTAGCATTTCACTAAAAAAAACAAGAGGAGAAAAATTAGGGTAAACCATATCTCTAGGAAAAATCTAGCAAAGCTACAATTTTGCAACCAATCCAACCCTAAATTCGCATCGGCCTTCTCATAAGCACTCTGACGAGAGGCCAACATGTTAGGGGTAAGCCATTCAAATGCTATGGGTGATGACTCTCTCACAAGAATTCCAACGAGAGGCCATCGTTTTGGCAACATGCCACCCTGGTGCTATGATCATGGTCAACTATGCTGATCCCGCATCTTACAACATGATACACCATTTGCATCTCATTCCTCCCTTGCTATCTCTAAGCCAATTCCCTACACCCATTACCTATAGCATGCCATGACCTTTAGCACTCTTGAGCCTAGCAAAGCATCATCCAAGTAGGTATCAACAAGTGATGTTGATGTTGTGTTTGTTGTGGTGTTTCGGATTCTTTGTCAATGTCTCTTGGGCCACTTCTCCAAACGTCGACAAAGAGGTACCAATGAAACACCACCAAATTTGGGCAACAACACTTCGATAGTAAATTTAATTAAGTGTTAGCACAAGGTAAATTTTTTGTAAGTGTCTAGCCCTTGATCCCACTGCTAGGGCTATGCTCTAGAGCATAGCCAATGTAGCATGCAACACAAAACCAAATCTGCAAAAGTTTCTAAATGTCAAACAGTAGTTGCAAAAAATTTTCTAACTATCCTGCTACACTCATAGCCCTCTTACTATGCTCTCCAGTGTAGCAAGCATAGCAACACTTTGGTGGCTAGTTTGCCTAAGTGTCAAGCTAAAAGTTATCAAGCTAGCTCAGCATGGAAGAGGCATTTGGTAGATTTTCTAACTCTTGAAGCTACCGCACCTACTATGCTCTCAAGCGTAGCTAGTGTACCAAGAAAAATGACTACAATTCTTTGCCAAATTTTTTCTAAGTGTCCTTGCTACACTCTATCCCATCCTAATACGCTCTCTAGCATAGCAAGTGTAGCAGCACTGGACTTCAATTTTTTGCAAAATCTGCCTAACTATTGGGCTACACTCTAGAGCATAGTTAATATAGCAACACAAAAATGCCTCTAGAGCTTAGCATAAGCCCTCATTTTAGCTCTAGCACCACTCTGGCAAGCAGGATTAGTAACTTGCACTCTTTTTGTAAACCCCCCTCCATGTCCCAAAATTGTACATACGCTCAATCCCACTCGAAAGAGGGGAGAACGTAGTCCCAAAGCATAGCCTTGAATTATTTTGCACTATTTATAGGTACATTGTGGTCTTGGCACATGCAGTCTTAGTAGCGTAGCCATAGTCTAGCAGCCTCTTGGGGTCCAATGGAACATACCAGAGCATAGCACTAGTTTTTCCAATGGGAGCATAGCAAAGGTCATCATAGCCCCACCTACCCTTTTGTCACGTGGCACCTTATTCGCACTTCACACTAACCCTAACCCTATAAATGCCCCTACATTCCACACTCTAGAGGTTGAAAATTCATTCTAATAGTAAGCATTTGAAGCATTTGACTAGCAAAAATCTAACTAGCTGTTAACATCTCAGAGCACCATTTGGCACCTTAAGCACCCTTTACATTGGAGCATATCAGCACCCTGGCAACACCTTTGCATCCCACAGTGCACCACAAGCTCGCAGGACACCGTGGCAACCAACCTAGTAAGCATGGAACTTATAGCAGATGTTAATCTTCACCCCAAGACATCCCAGAGACCCTAGCTACACTGCTACTATGCCTATCTATACATTGCGTACCTCTTCAAAGCTCAATTGTAATTGCGGCACTCCCTGTCTAGGGTGGTGTCATTCTTTCTTTTCTTCTCTTAAACTCCCTTGCATTTTAAGCATTTCCTCCATTGCATTTTAAGCATTTTCTTTGACATTTAGTACCACATTTGTGTTTTTTGCTATTTCACACATTTTTGTACGCTTGCACTACCATTCTTATGCTAGGAAGCCCCGCTATGCTTAGGCTTAGTTGGCCTCAGTACTACCAAGAATACCATCAACACTCACATTTTTTGCTAACCACGTCAACCCCCCCTGGTTGTGCTCGATACCCCAGTTGCAGCTAGTAAAGTCCCTATTCAATCGACAAGATCATCCAAGGTACTCTGCCTCCATTTTCCCAGCAAAGGCCCTCACACGAAGGTGAGGTTGAGGCTGTGCACCCGCAAACCCTTTAATGTTCTAACCGTCAACATTTTTGGTTGCTATAATATGATTTCTAATATCAGAGTATGAATGTTTCTAGTTCTATCATTGTATAATTTACCCTAAGCATGGTCATCATATAATATTTTCTTATCTTATAGATTGTATGATGGTCCTATTCACAAAGGATTAACAAAATATTACAAAAGTTAGGATTTTCCATGATTATCTTTTTTTCTTAGGCATTATTAATGTTAGCATTCCAAATCAACTCAAACTAGCAAGTAGAACTAGAAAGCTCATCCAAATAATGGTTCTATCACATTAGCGATGGACTTGGCTCAAAAAGCTACTTTGAAAAGGTTGTGGGTTCAAGCCTATGTTATTAGCTTTTGAATGTGCCTACCAAAGAGGTAAGGGCAAAGCTGCTACCATAGAGGAAGTTGTGGAGATTGACTCCGAGGATTATGCTAATTGTAACATTTGTCAATATGAGCATCCAAAGGGTTGTTGCCCTGTGGTGTCACACTTACAAGAGTCTAGGGCGTATGCATTGAATCTTTGACTAGCATGTAGGAAAGCACCTAGATGATTACCTTATCCTCAAGGTAATAAGGTAGTTCTACCAACAACAACAAGCTCACTACCCAAGTGGAGCTCCTCCACAACCTTATGAATAATACCAATAATGGTACCAACCACAATCATGGGGAATGCCACCACCAAGGCAACAGTACCCTTATAGGCAACTAGATCTATACGGGCACTATGTTCAGCAACCCATCTCTCCAAGAAGTTCTACAAGTCATACCTCATTTCAACATCACTATTACCCTCCAGAGTACCACTGAACACATTCACCATCTACTCAAGGGGAAAACCCATATCCATGCCACCCTCAACATCTATTTGCACACACACCTCCTTCTTCAACCTAGTTACCTCTTACTCCATCCATGTAGGGTGAGATTCCTCCACAGCTGCAATAGTGAAATGCTATGAGGTCTATACATTCACAATTTTCTTTCCAGCTAAGTGGTTTGGACAATTGATCCAGAGAAAGATCCTTCTTCCAAACCAATAGTCCTCTCCAACCCCCACAACCTAGTACAACTAATCAACCTGCATCTCCAATACCCTCATCCTCTACATGAAATACCTTCAAGTGTCCTTCAAACCAAATTCCACCTCATATTTTCATCATGATGCTAACTCATGCTATTTTCAACTGAATCAAGGTTGATAATCTTTCCACCAAAAGATCTAATCCATGAATTCCATTCATTTACCTGTAAATCACTAGACATGAGTTATGTAAGGCTCTTCTTGACTCTAATTCCAAAGTTAATCTCATCTCCCATGACATGTACAAGGCCTAGAACCTACCACCTCTCAAGAAGAGCAATGACCATCTAGAATTGGCAAATCAGTCAATTACTATCCCTCTAGGATTAGTAGAGTTCATTGTGACCACAATTTGTGGATGGTTCTATCCTGCTAATTTTTTGGTGATCAAGATTGAAAATTGCAAAAGCGACTTCGCCATCATTATAGGAAGAGCTTGGTTAAGCACAATTGACACACACATGGGCATAAGGGATCTCTCTCTAGAAATATCCAAAAAAATGAATTAGGTAAGATAGAGAAGAAGTGTATTCCATGCATCATGTACAGTGATAATGGGTGTAATTATGTGCAAACGATTTGATTTGTCAAAAGTACATACATTAAAGCATGCAATCAGTGTGCACAAGAAATCAATATTCAAAGGTGTCTATACATAGTAGCTACAAAATAGGTGGGGATCCAGTGGTTGATCGCTGACTCAAATAGCAGCATATTATGCATGGAACCAACTAAGAGCCTAACATGTGCTTATGTTGAAGGTATGAATAAACTTGAATAAGTTCATCCCAAACTCTCTTATGAAGATGATGATACTTGTTGGGGAGAGTTTGAAATCCCTAATAACTTCAAGAAGGAGCCCTTAGAGCTAAAAATTTTACCAGCTAGCATGGAATATGCATTTTTAAATAATGGTAAATTGGTCATAATTAATGCCAAACTTGCTTCTAAACAAAAAGAAAAGTTGTTAAAGGTGGTTAACAAATGGCCAATAGCCTTTGCTTAGTCAAGTCCTAAGCTAACAAGAATCGATCCAAGGATATGCCAGCATCACATTTACATTGACCTAACCATGAAGCTCAGAAGGTAGCTGCAAAGGTAGCTAAATCCCAAATTGAAGTAGATCATCAAGGAGGAAATTGAACAACTTCTCAAGGCAGGGTTCATCTATCCCATTATGGATAGTGAGTGGGTTAGCCTACTCGTAATTGTGCTGAAGAAATATGGCAAATGGTGGGTCTACATTGACTTCAGGTTGTTGAATATGGCAACATTTAAAGATCATTTTCCATTGTCATTTGTGAATCAAGTGTTGGACACCATATCCCAGAATTGTTATTATAGCTTCTTGGATGGTTATAGTGTCTATAACCAAATCCCAAATTACACTAGAAGATCAAGCCAAGATAACATTCACGAGTCCCTGGGGGACTTTTGCATATTGTAAGATGCCATTCAGTATATGAAATGCCCCTACAACATTTCAATGCCTGGTCCTTAGTATCTTCCAACAACAGATCAGTAGTGGTGTGGAAGTCTTCATGGATGAATTTTCCACCTATGGAGCTATTTTTGAGCAAGCCTTGGACCACCTTGAGCAAGTATTGAAGAGATGTGTTGAAATAAACCTATGGCTCAACTAGAAAAAGAGCCATCTCATGGTCTAAGAAGGAATTATAGTAGGGCACTAAATTTTGCAAAAAGAGGTTGAGGTAGACCCAAAAAAAATAAGGGTCATCCAAGGAATAACACGCTATCCAGAGATAGTTAAAAATATTTAGTCATTCCTTGAACACACTGGCTACTATGAACAATTCATAGAGAATTTCTCTAAGATCATAAAACTATCAGTAGAGCTTACAAAGAAAGATGAACCTTTCATATAGACCAATGAATGTGAACATGCATTCCAACAATTCAAGGAGAAACTCATAGAAACACCAATCCTACGAGCACCAAATAGGCCTAGACCCTTCCACATCATGACAGATGCATCTAACTATGCCTTGCGAGTAGTGCTAATGTAGATGGATGATAAGAAATGTCCATACTACATCCACTGCTCAAGATGAAGCATTATGGGGGCACAATTAAATTACACCACCATGGAAAAAAAACTAATGGCCATGGTGAACACTTTGTAAAAGTTCAAGCACTATGTGCCTGGCTACAAAGTATTTGTGCACATGGATCATAGTGTAATCTACTTCCTCATGAATAAGACAATAGTGAGCCCTTGTGTCATATGGTGGCTTGTGATCTTGCAAGAATTTGATCTCATGATGGTAGATTGAAAAGGGACCAAGAATGTGGTCACTGATCACCTCTCTTACTTAAAATGGGATAATAAATAGGAGGAGAGAGTCCACTCCTAGATGAGTTTCCAAATGAACTCCTCTTTATAGGAGTAATAAATGACCAAATTCCTATAGCAACAATATGGTATGATGGCATCCTCACCCATCTTCTCACTTAGGAGATGCAACAAGATCTTGACTTTAGAAAGAAACAACAATTTCTTCATTAGGCCAAATATTTCATAGAAATCAATAGATACCTTGACAAGGTATACATTGATGGCCTAATTTTTTGGTATGTCCTTGATGAAGATCAACTACGTGTTCTCTAAGATGCTCACGAATGGCCTTGTGGAGGCCACTTTGCAGGGAGATGCATAGCCATAAAAATCCTAATGGTAGGATACTATTGGCCTACACTCCTCAAGGATGCCCACTAGTTTGTCAAATCTTGTGAACATTATCAAAGTGATGGGGGGATGACCACTTGCATGGAAGGTCCTCAATAGTGGATTCAACCACTGGAACCTTTTGACATATGGGGCATTGACTTCATGGATCCCATCACATCGATGTCCAACAAAAAGGCATATATTATCGTAGCAATCGACTACTACACAAAATGGGTAGAAGCAATAGTCATTACTAATTGTGCATTGTCCACTGCTGCTAGATTTATACAACAAAATTTTGTAAATAGGTTTGGGATGCCATGTTCACTAATTTCTGACAATGAAACTCATTTGACAAGTGCCACTCTTAGAAAGTTAGTGCAATGCTTGGGGGTTGAACATAAATTAACAACACCCTTCCATCCCCAAGCCAATGGTCAAGTAGAGGTAACAATCTATGAGATCACAAAAATACTAACACGGACCATTAGCAAATATAGGAAATATTGGAGTACAAAACTTAACGATGCCCTTTGGGCTTACTATTCAACATGGAAACTTCCTATTGGCTACTCTCCCTATGAGTTGGTGTATGGAAAAATTCTAACACTCTCAATCCAATCCAAGCTTTGTACACTCTCAATAGCCTATGATGTAAATCTTGACTTCAGTCTAGCATAGAAAGAAAGATTAATCAACCTAAATGTGCTAGATGAAAACTAATTGGTGGCCCTATCTTTGAACAAGGTGCACAAGGCATTCAATAAGCAACGTCATGACCTAAGAATACGAAAGGTAAAACTTCAACCAAAAGATAAGGTCCTCTATTGGAACCCCACACATGTACCTCAGAAAGAAAAATCCAAACATTATGGGAGGGATCTTATATAATTGATCAAACCTTTCCCTCTAGGGCCATGTTGATCTACAAGCCTAAAAGCCCAAATAAAAAGTAGTTGGACAACATTCAACAAGTAAAACCTTTCTTTGAATCAAGACAGGCCAGTGCCACTGCCACCTTAATGAATGGACAACCACATTCCATTTTTCAAATCTCCTCCTCCCAACTCAGTTGTGGGGGAGATGGCCATCCATTCTAACAATCCATATGGCCTTTTAGTTTCTCTACTTTTTATTTTTCATGTTTTTGATTTTTACAAATTTTTTATTTTCAGAATTTTCTAGTTTTACACCATTGTTGGTACCTTTGAACCTTTCTTGATTATTTTACACTTTCTTATATATCTTAATTTTATTTTTTATTTTTAGTTTTTTCAAATGTGATATTTTCTCGCTTTGCTAATAAAATTACTTTATTGCCACAGGACACAATGCCGCTGTTGCTATTTACTAATGATGGTTTGTGCTTAATGTTGCGATTGTCAATGTCTAGTTTCTATTTTTGAATTCTGATGTCTAATGACTATGACATGGTTTATTTTTCATGGAACAGGTGGTGAGGCCACGTCATCTGCCATCCAATAAAATCTATGATTTTTCTTATTCTAGGAATTTGAGTTCCCTTCCATTAAAGAAAATTTTAATCGAGTGGTGACCTTGGTAGTTTTGGAATTATGAAGGATTTAAAGGTTTGTAAAGGGTGTGACTTCAAGAGAACTCAATACTCTTTCAACTCTTCTACTTGCTTGAGTGCTTGAGTGTTTTTCATAGACTTCTTACCATTCCATTCCAACCACTAATAGGAAGTCAAATAAAGTCTTTGCATGGTGTGGTTCCCATCCAAAAATTTAAAAAAATAATGGGAATTCAAAGCACACCCCTTAGACACAATAAATGAATAAGTCTTTTCATGGTGTGTTTCCCATCCAAAAATTAAAAAAAACATGATGGGAATTCAAAGCACACCCCTTAGACAAATAAATAGTCTACAATCACTAGTTATGGGACTAGAAAGACATGCACCCATGCTTGAAGGTCCCCTCTAACTAAGGCCCTCTCTCACTTCCTACTTCTCTCTTTTCTTCTCTTTATGGAATAATGGTTGTTTTGTGGAAGTACTCTTGTGTCTCATGTGGGTGGACCGATCTTACAATAGCGATGCAAAGTCACTAAAAGTGCTTGATTTTGGTCTAGACTAAGGATGAATCCTCTCAAGTCATTTTAAACAGAAATTTCACATGGCACTTCTTATGACCTTAATTCAGAGTTTCATTCCACCTTCTCTATCATTTATCCATGCTACCATAACTCACCTCACTACCGAGTTCTCTATTATGCTCTATGTCTTGGTCTAATGTGTTTGAATTCTTGGATAGATTCTTTTTGGTTGGTCCTTAACTTTTCATGATCATTAATCAAATATGGGACCCATGGACTCCTTAGTTGAGGTTATGCAAGGGCAACAAGGGCATGGGCCTACTACGAGGAGGACCCACTTGCATAGCTCTTGGTTTGATTAGTTAAGGTTTCTTACCTTAGACATTTCTACAATCCTATCTTTCACATATTCCATTGTGTATTCTGCTTAGTTCTCCTTAAACCTTTATTTCATTCATCCCCTAAATCATTTTTCTTCATTTTTCCAAATTTATGAGCTCCAACATCCTGGCCTTTTGAGCTTTCATTTGATCCCTATTTCATTTAAAAATTATTTGTATTTTGCAACTTTGACCAAAGTCAATGGTCATCTATGGTGGTCAATAGTTACATCAACGTAGTGCAAAAATCCAATATGTACCACCACACGCTTAGAAATTTTTTTCATTTGGCTCATAACACATGGGGATTTTTTGCCATTTTTCATTGCCCAAAACCTTCTAGATCTCTTAACTTTCCAACTGTTTGTCCAAATCACTTTGTTCTTCAATCCTATAGTTACTGGAGATAAGCTCTTTTTTGTGGGGGCCACAAACCTTAAGGTTTCTAATGAAATTTTTGAAAAAAATTTCTAACTGCCCCAAAGGGTTAAACCTTAACAATATACAAACATCAATTTTTTCTATTGTTAACCCTTTCAACAACCTTTGGAATGATTTATTAATAATAACACAAATAAAATAATGATTAGAGTAATTAAATCAACCATAATCACAACTTAGCCAAGTGTAACTATCCTAAAGAGATAAAGGTATTCCAATTGCTTCATGCTACACAAAGATTGCTAACCCATGGTCTTATTTTGATTATAGATGGCACCAAGACTAAAGCACCTACAGGAAGGATAACCCTCTCAACCAAGGAAGAAATGGCCCAAAGTTAAAAGTGGCCAACAAGGATAAGCCCAAGAACTGCCAGAAGCAACCCATGCAACAAAACCTCTTTGTGAGGAGCTCGAAGTGGAATCTATTTGATAGATTCTAGAAGAAGAAGTGCTAAAGAGCAACCACAATAAGGGTAAATGCCAAGACCTATGCCAAGGCTTGAAGTTACTTTAACTTAAGTTTGCCTTGACATCATCAGGTCCTAACAGATTCAAGACTCAATTCTCTAGGAAATAAACTTTGGGCTATTCCTAGAGAAAGCTCTAGTAGAAATCAAAACACAATTGCAAATGTCTCCCATATGGCCAATCATCACATCTAGTGGGAACTGGTAATGAGAGAGACATATCTCTTTTGGAATAGTAGAAGGCTAGGTTCCATAGTAAAAATCAAGGATATTCAGGTGTCCTATTCAGCTAAGGCTATCATGAAAGCAATGGGGTTTTCTAATATTGGGACATAGTTGGTAGAACTATCAATGAAAGGTGATCCTGAGGCCAAAAAGGAGTGGACTTAGTGATGTTATGGGATCAATCGTAAGGAGTATGACATGCTCACATCGGTGGAATGCATCTACTTTAAAATTGTAGCCTATCACCTCAATCCCACAATGAGTCCCAATAAGGTAACCACCTTCTCTACCCAAGCGTGTACTGCCCTAAGCAGGAGATTTCCTATGAAGCTTCCACAACTCATCTATTTGGAAATTGAAAAGTGTTTTAAGGAAAATGAACATGGAAGAAAAACCTTGCCTTTTCCATGCCTCATTTAGAAACTCTACAAAAGGTTAAGAATCATCCACTATGCCAACGACACAATCAAGCATGCTCCTTTAGCTTCATGATCTAAAATCATGAAGGAAAAGACACTAACTATAACTCAAGAAGAGGAAAAACTACCACCTCCACCACCTACTCAAGAAACAATGCCAGAGGCTCAGGTAGCCATTGAGTGCTTATGCGAAATAAGTGAATAGATCTTGTGTGAGCAAGAGTAGCATGTAGGGATGACTAGTGCGAATCCATCTATGTACTAATCAGCAATGAGTCACCTTAATGACATGGCTTGAAAAATTAGCTAGATAGAGAGGGGTTGACCAATATTCTTTGCCCAAAAAATGCAGTTGCCTACAAGGTCTAATCCTAATGTTTGAGAGGTGACGGTGTCATTATCACAACATCATTTATTTCCAAAAATATTTGGGAATGCTACCTCCTTTTCAATGTGTTTGGAGGAAGGTGAAGGGGCCACTATCCTAGTGATGCAACACCAAGGGCAAGAGACTGTAGCTAAGGTAGTTGCTGACCATGTCATCAAACCACTAAATTCACATGTGATGTCTATATGAGACGTACCTACACTTCAAGATATGTAGACGTCCACAGGCACAATCAACAGAAAACTGAATGTAGCCTAGCACAAAGAATTGTTGGATCAACTAGTGGGGACTAGGCAACTGATTTCAAATATCTTTGATTTTTTGGATAACATCACCATAACCCAATTAGAGCTACTAAAAGCAAGGGTAAATTGCATCATCTTGAAGGGGCAACTGGAAATGAATCAAGCATGAAATCAATGCTTGGCCATAGAGGTTGCCAAATTATGTGCCCTCCTTATTGATCCTACACTCCTCAACCCAATAATAACTAGAGATGAAGCTTTCCAACAACTTCAATAACGATTCAAGAAGGTTAAGAAGGAAGTAGTGATGGCCATCTTCAGCTAGTCAGTAAGCAAAGACATATTTAATTCATAAGGACTTGGCTCAGATGCATCAAGAGAATGAAGCACTAACCACACAAAACCATCACCTGAATAATGTTGATGCCTAGAAGGGACAAATGCAAAAATTCATTCATCAAAAACAAGAGCAACTAGCCAAGGTGAATATGGAATTAAGGAAATTTGCCGCAAAGAATTGGAATCTATCAATGGAAGAAGTTTGTGCCTTGTGCCAAAAATCTACTATTGAGATTTCCACCTAAAAGAATGAAGCTTTGAAGTTTGAAAAAGTTAAAAATCACTATAGAGACTAGGTTGGCTTGTAGAAGGAAGTAAACAAGTAGCACATCCAAATGATAAAGGCAAAAATAAATGAAGCACTCCAACAAATTCAACAAGGAGAAGAAGTTTGACAACCCATCATTAATAGGATTAATGCCTACAACAAAGCAGAGATCCACCTAAAGGAATTACAAATAGAAGAAATGGCAAAATACGTGAAGTTAGCCAATCTCTGCTATGCAAACCTAGCTATGCTAATTACTAGACGGTTGTGGTCAAAGTTAGAGAAACAAGTGTCTACCTCATATTTGCTATACGAGGTAGAGTTCAAGCACCATAAAGACAGTGAGTAGAATCTTGAGTTTGCACTTGCTAAACTCAAAGTTCTCAGAGCACAATTCATAGATCAATGATCAACTATTAAGAACCTAGCCAAAAGGATGAATGATTACCATGAGCTAAAGGATATAGTTAGAGTGTTTGAAATTAAATGCAAACAATTCACAACCTTGTTTATCAATGTAAAGGAGCTATTTCCAACAATTCCATGTCCCTAAGATATGCCCATTCCGATCCACATTGGTGAAGCCATGTGGATGGTGCATGATCTTAGAAGTAAGGAGGAGAAAATGAAAGCACTGCTGGATGCTTTCTACCTCTTGCTAGAAGTTTTAGCAACAGTAGGATAGCCACAGCTACCTCGATCGTCACATGTGCATGAAGCTGGTGAAGGTCCCTTAGAACCTCAAGAGCCACCACCACCTATAATTTTTTAATCTTCTCCACCAAACTTCACACCATCAAAGAACATGCTATCCAATTTTGAAGAGTCATGTCATGGTGTTCAATTTTGTGTCATGAACACCATCATTTTTTATAATGTGTTGATCTGTACACTCAAACACTCCATTTTTGTCAAGTTAATCTATTTTTCTTGTAAAAGATCAATCAATAATCCCATACCTTCTCAATTTTGTAAAAGAACTTGAGGATGAGTTTTCATTCAGTCATGGCGATATGATGAGTCATAGTTTTGTTGGCTACGTCAATGAGGCCTTGTCAACGCAACCTCATCAATGCATCGTATCATGCGTCAATAAGGCCCCATCGATGAAATGTCTACTTTTTGTCTATAAATATGTGTCCACCAACTACATTTATGGCAACAAGATTTCAGTAGTAGTAAAGATCTTACAGTTTGTTCATTTGAGAGTTAGAATTTTTCTCTTGAGTGCATGTAGCAAGAGTCATTGAGTGCACGGATCTTTATTCAAGCATTATTATACCTGAGCACAATAGTGTGTGTAGCAATAAATATGAGCTTGCTAATAAACCTTGTAGCATTTTGGATAGATTAAATATTTTATTTATGCATTTCATGTTTTCAATTATTTATTAAATGTTTTCAAGTAATTAAGCTAATGAAGTAGTTAAATAAGATAAGCCAAATAGATTACACACATAAGTATGACCACTTCAAGCATAACACATATTCTCTTGGTAATCCCAGCAACATTATCACTTGGTACACCCAGTAGTGTAGCGCTTGGTAACCTAGTAGTGGATACGTGGGTTCAAGATGTGTGCAGAGAGTGGGACCGAAGGCTTATGTTGGGACTAGTTAGATATTAGATAGTTAAATTAAATTAGTTAATCCAATTACTTTATCTCCTTTTAAATAGCAAACCATAAAATACAAAATGATAAAAATCAAATGTCTCAATTACACTTAACCATACCAGTGTACGTCATAAGTGTAATTGGGAAGACAATGATTGACCTTAAGGCAAGATTCACCTCCTAGAGGACAAGTGCATCAGAAACTATAAAGTCCATGGAATTCGACTGGATCATGCATGAATGCTTGTGATTTGTAGGGTTGGGCATAGGGGTACCTCATCACTCATCAATGTTATTCTAATGCTCAAGTTCTACTTCTACAACCACATGACTAAACAAAACCATCTAGATTATACTCAAAGTATCTAAATGAATTGGAAACTTTACAAGTTTAAAAGATCAAGGTATAAGCCCTTTTGAAAGCCATGTCAACAAAGGATGAGTTGTGGTGAAGGAAAAAATACTTGATTTAATACAAGCTCTATCTTCACATTAGCTCACAAAGCTATATAGATGAAAACAAAAGCATCTAGATGAATTTGAAGGACTTCATGGGATTAAAAAACCAAGTTTGATCCCAATTAAAAAGTTAAGGCTTATAAGCTATGTTTAATTCATTTAAATGAAACTATGAAAAAGGGAGGCCAAAACTTAGAAAAGCTCTTATTAAAAGACCTAATTTCAAATCTAGAGAGTAAGGTTATTTGAGCAAAGTTTACGTTTTAGTTATGGATCCAAGGTCTACCATGTTAGCTCACCAGTAGATCCATCATTTAGATCTAAAAAGCTAGTACTACAAGCTCAACTTCAAGGTGCTTCTATTTGCCATATCAACTAGAACCAACAAAATTAATAACTAGAGTTGGAATCTGATTCTAGTGAGCTTCAAAGCCACATTATTTTCTTTTATGGCTAGAACCAAAGTAAAGAAGGGCCATAAGATATGATTTCCCACATCAACTATTTTGACAATAAGGTCATTTAGAACTAACACTTAAAACCAAAATCTCATTCTACTAAGCTATATATAACATTAGCTTAAGAAGGAGTAGCATATAGTTAAAGATTAAGCTTTTAGAACCAAAATTAGATTTTCTGAGGATTAATTCTCAAGCTCATAACATCTAGCACATGTCAACCTACTCAAAAGGATTCAACTTTAATTTGGTTCTAAACTTAAGCTCCTACATGTCAACCTAAATCAAAGGAAGGACCTATGCCATAATACATTTCTTACTAGTCTCTACCCTAGATTGAATATGCTAAATTTCTCTTATAGTGTGGTCACCATATGGGACTTGCTCTAGGATTATATATGGTACTTGATCGTTTCACAAGATGTTCTTCTAGAGATAGCATGATCATTTTATTAGACAATGTTTCTATCATAATGTAGCATTTTTATGATTTCTAATATCAAAGTGGTATCATTGTATAATTTACCCTAAGCATGGTCATCATATAATAGTTTCTTACGTTATAGATTGTATGATGGTCCTATTCATACAGGATTAATAAAATATTGCAAAAGTTAGGATTTTTCATGATTATCTTTTTTAACTTTTTCATAGGCATTATTAATGTTAACATTCTAAATCAACTTGAACTAGCAAGTAGAACTAGAAAGCCCATCCAAATAATGGTTATACCACATTAGTGATGGACTTGGCTCAAAAAGATACTTTTAAAAGTTTGTGGGTTCAAGCCTATTAATTGGCTTTTAACAAGTTTTTTGGGCTTAAACATGTCAGTAGGCACAAGTTTTAGACTTGAGCTCTAGAACTTTAACAATTGTTCTTTCTTATATTCATCTTATAATCTTGGTTATATTTTTAGCTTCTTGCCTTTACTCTTAACAATGTCACTTTCTTTACTTGGTTTTTTATTTTGTAATACCTAATTGCAACCTCCTTATTATTTTAATCAACATTACTAAGTTTAAAGTTTATTGTTGTGATAACCTTCTTGTTCTTACTACTCGCCTCAAAATTTGGGCCAACAACATGCACAAAATGAGTCATGAGTGATGTACAAGACTGATTTCCATTAATAGGAGGCTTGAAATTCTTATCATTGCATCTCTCGTAGAGGCTCACAAAACCTTGGTAAGGGTATTCATTCTCTTTATAGGGGCATTAGGTTCTCATTTGTATGTGTTTATATGATTTCAAATTTTACTTCTAGTGATTTAGAGTCTTATTTATACAATCTTGCTCTTTCCATTTCTTGCAAAATGTAGGACA
The DNA here is from genome assembly GCA_015680685.1 of Gnetum montanum. Taxonomy (NCBI): domain Eukaryota; kingdom Viridiplantae; phylum Streptophyta; class Gnetopsida; order Gnetales; family Gnetaceae; genus Gnetum; species Gnetum montanum. The sequence goes on from MNCI01031808.1 coordinate 275,828, forward strand.
GTTCCTTATCCATCTTATGTATTTGGACATTATTATTTCCTTTAAAGTATGTCTAAGACTTAGGCTTTATAAAGTGTTATGTTCATATCTTAATGTATATTCCATAATCTTTATAATAAAATTCTTCTTTTGTCATTTTTTGCTCTGTGTTCTTGATGACAATTCTTCTACCTTAGGATTCATGTCAAAACTTAATGTGAAATAGGGTCATGATTTTAATTCTACTTAGTTATTCATCATGTCAATAACATAAAAAAACACAAAATACAAAATAACTTATTACAATCAAAATTTAGTTCTAACTAAGCTCTTTGTCACATAAACCATAAGAAACAAAAAGTGCACCATTTATAATCATTAGCTAGAACTAAGTTTTGGTTCTAAAGAGTATAGTTATAATAGAATGCATGATCACCATGCCATCTCTATTCAAAAAATATTTCCTTTAAAGTTAGAAAAGTAGTTCTATAAAGCTTATTTGTTGAGTCAACTTGCAAATAAGGAAGCTCTTTTATTTTGAAGAACAAGCTATTATAACCTTCAACTAGAACCAATTTTAGATTCTAAAGAGACTGGTTCTAAAAAAAGCACTATTGAGACGTTAGCTTAGAACTAAAATTTGGTTCTATTAAGCTCATCTACCTATGATCTAAGCTCATCTTCTATGAGGGTTAATTCTCCAAGCTCTTAACATCTAGTACATGACAACTCGTTCACAAGAATTCAACTTTAGAAGCAAAAGCTCTTACATGTAAGCCTAAATTAAAGGGGGAAGCTATGACATGATATGTTTCTTACTAGGCTTTATCTGAGATTAAATGTACTAAATTTTTCTCATAATGTAGTCATTGTATGAGACCTCCCCTAGGATAATGTGTGTTACTTGGCTGTCTCATGAGGCATGGTTGTACAAATAGTATGGTCATCTTATGAGATGATGATTCTATCTTAGCACAATGGTCAAAAGCTATCTTCTATATCACCTATGTCATTTAGAATCAAAATTTTGGTTCTAGATTCAAGCTATACCATGTTAGCTCTGCTAGTAGAACCACCATTTAGAATCAAAAATTAGTTCTACAAGCTCAACTCCAAGGCACTTTTATTTATATATTTAGTTTTGCTCACTATAATGGACAACTAAGGCTAGAATTTGGTTCTACTAAGCTTCATTGTCACATTAGCTTCTTCTATGGCTAGACCTAAAGCAAAAAGGAAACTTGAGATACACAAACTACTTGGTTTCCCATGTTAGCCATGTCTACAGCAAGGCCTTTTAGATACAACTTGTAGAATCATAAACTAATTCTACTAATCTCTTTGCTACATTGATAATGAAAAGAGTGCAACATCTAAAATAGCTTATTAAAATCAAAATTTGATTCTAAGTCCTTTGCCACATAAGCCAGAAATTTTGTGCAAATGCTTCCATTAGCTCACCTTACATATCAATAATCAAGTGATGAAAAGGTCAAAATTTCATCTTCCATATCAATTATGCCATTTAGAACCAAAAGTTAACTTCTAGATCCAAGCTCTACCATGTTAGCTCTACCAATAAAACTACTACTTAAAAATAGAAATTGGTTCTACAAGCTTAGCCTCAAGGCATTTCTATTTACAATGTTATCTTTGCTCCAAAAAATTAACAACCAAAGCCAAAATCTAGTTCTACTAAGCTTCATTGCCCCACCAGCTACTTCCATGACCCAAAGTAATGAGGAGGCTTGAGATATTTAAAGTGCTTGGTTTCCACATTACCCATTTCCATAACAAGATCATTTAAAACCAACACTTAGAATGAGAACCTAGTTCTGCTAAGCTCTATGCCATGTCAATAATAGAAAAAAGCACAAGATCTAGAATAGCTAATTAAAATCAAAATTCAGTTCTACCTAAACTCTCTACCACAAAATCCATAAACATTTTGTGCAAATGCTTTAGAAAAAATTTTCCTATCACATAAAAACTAGAATCATTTAATTTTCTTTTTAAATTTTATTACTCAAGTGTTAGAAAAAATATATAACAACTATAATAAATTTTATATGTTAGGCTAGTAGAATATCTGATAAAAGATAAATGATATTCATTAATAAAAATCCTTTTACACATCTTCTCTTATAATAACTTCTTTTTCACACATTGTTTCAAGATAACAATATGTTGAATATGATATATATCATGAGCGTACATACTATTGTAGTTTTTTATAGTTCAAATATCATTTGGTACTATGTATTATAATGCAAGTTAACAAATATAGAATGTATCAAACAAGACATAAGATGGTCATTGTTAGCCAAATTTGGATCATATGATACTACTTTTACAACTTAGGCATATCCTCTTTTACAATTTTTTCAAGGCTATCATCCACTATTATTATATTTTCTCTTTTATATTCATCTTCATATCTTTCAATGATTTTTAATAATGGTTTTTTAAATTATGACTTTGAATGTTGAATAATTACTACAATCAAGTAATCTTATTTCTTTTTAGTTAGTAAACATTCTTCCTATGAAATAATAAACTTTGTCTGATAACTTTTATCTTTGAATAGCTCCATGCATATATCTATCACATTATGATGGTTTCTTGAAGACCAAATTCTAATGTCCATTCCTATCTCTTGTAAATTATTTAGGAAGTTATTAATACCTAGACTTAAAAAGTAGTATGTCAATTCTACATAGAGATCACATACTTGTTTAAATTCCTTTAATGTATGGTTGACAATTACATGAACTTAAGGCTTCTAGGTTCATAGAATAATGAAGATGCGTAAAGCCTAGGCATTTATGGCATCCATGTTCAAAAGTGACTACAAGATTGAATGTGCTAAACGAGAGCTTAGTATTGATCTTTTTGAGTCTAGATTGCAAAGGATGGATAACTATGAAGCTACCAAGAACCTAGAGCCCTTCCTTCCAAATACAAGTCATCTAGTAGAGCTAGATAAACATGAATAAGCAACACTTGCTGAATATCTACTCATTAGAGATGAGATCTAGGAACCTTCCAATGTCTAAGTATAGTGCAAGGAGGTTACAATCAACCATATCATTGGACATACCAACATCAACTTCAATCAAAGTTACTAGTTCCAAAACTATCACAAAAAATTTGGTGGTGTCATCAACATTTATGATGATGATGAAGATGAGAATCCTCATCTCTCATTACCCATAGGTCTCTACCATCAATCCAATATGCAACAACCAAACCCAATTTTACATCATGTCAATCTTTTTGACTTCACTAATCCATTTTCTATGCATGTTTCCCAAATCACTATCCTTTTTGCTTCTATTTCCACCACTTCAACTATTATTGTTCCACTTGCAGTTACTTTGCCTCCAAAAAAAACTTATTTTCAAGCACAAATGGTAGCAACCAAAAACATCGATGGCTGAAACGGTACACCGAGAGGTTTGCAGTTCTATAGCTTGGACCTGTGTCTACATGAGGGCTTACTAGAAATAGAGATAGGGTGCCCAAAATGATCTTGTTGATCAAACTTGGACTTATGAGGTGTTACCCCAAAATAAATTTCAAGGGTTTGCCTAGTGTTTGCAATGTCCACAGTGTCAACTAGGGTGAGCATAGTTGAGGTTTCCAGTGCCAAACAAGGGTGCAAACACACATATATGTGCTAAGAAATAGTGAAGATGTGAGTAAAATACTAGAATGAGAGTAAAAAATGTAAAAAATGTGCAAAAAGTAAGCAAGAGAGAAAGTGGCACCACCACAAACAAGGGAGCATAGTTATTTACAAGAACATGTGAGGATGTACACAGTGTATAGACAAGCATAGTAGGCAACATAGCCATAGTCTCAAAGTGTCTGGGCTATGAAGACTGATGTTCGTTGTGGAGTTTGGGCCTGCTGGGTCGGCCGTTTTGGTGTCTTGTGGGCTATAATGGTCTATGGTATCCGAAATAGTGTGCTATGGTGCCAAGTGGTTGCTTAAAGTTTGCCAAAATGCCAAGTGCACCCAAATGCCAAGGTTGCTAGGAATGCCAATGTTCAAATTTGTCAACCCCTAAAATGTGAAGAGCTAGGATATTTATAGGGTTAGGGTTACCATGAATCATAAATCCGAAACCATGCAACAGAGGGGTGGTTGGGACTATGCTAGTCCCAACTACACTCCCACTAAAGTAAATGGTGTTCTACTGGTGTGCTCCAGTGGATCCTATAAGACTATCAAACTATGACTATGCTATCAAGACTGCATATGCAAGTGCCAAACAAACTATAGTGTACCAACAAATAATGCAAAATAGTGTAATTTGGGAGACTACATTATCCACTCTCTCAAGTGGTGTTGAGCGTAGGTACAATTTTGGGAGCAACTAAGAGGTGCAAAAGAAATGAAAATTGTTGACATTGCTTGCTGAAGGAATGTTGGAGTTGAGATGAAGGCCTATGTTGAGTACTAGAGGTAGTTCTGCATGACTACACTAACTACGCTCTAAAGAATAGTTTAACAATTAGGAAAATTTTGCACAAAATGTATTCCAGTGCAAACTACGCTAACTATGCTTTGGAGCATAGTCCCATCTGTGAGAGCATAGCCCTGGCACTTAGAAAAAACTTGGCAAAAACTAATATCTTCCTATAAACTACACTAACTACACTCTAGAGCGTAGTAGGGAGCGTAGGTTTAGAAGTTAGAAAATTTTCCGAACTATTTCTTCCATGCTCAATAGGCTTGAGAGCTTCTAGCTTAACACTTAGGAAAATCTGCAAAACTGGTCATTTCTGTGCTAACTATGCTTTGAAGCATAGTCCTGGTAGTGAGAGCATAGTTAGGACACTTAGAAAATTTTGCAGCTACTATTGACACTTAGAAAAGACCTTGTAAATTAGCCCTATTTGTGTCAACTACGCTAACTATGCTCTAGAGCGTAGTCCCAACAGTAGGAAGCATAGTGCAAATACTTAGAGAAATTTATCAAGTTTTGACACTTAGACAAATTTGCAATCAAAACCTAAGAGCCCAAATTTGGTAGTGTTTCATTGGCCCCTCTTTGTTGATGTCTAGAGAAGTGGCTTGAGAGATGTTGACAAAGACTACAAAACACCACAACAAGTTCGACATCAACATCATTCATTGGTACCTAATTGGATGTTACTTCACCATGCTCAAGAATGCTAAGGGTAATGGTATTCTAGAGGTAAAGGGTGTAGGTAGCGTGCTAGTGGATATCAAGGGAATGAAATGCAAATAGTGTGATATTGCAAGATGCTAAGTCAGCATGGTTGATGGTGATCATGGCACCAAGGTGGCTTATAGCCAAAACAATGACCTCTCATCAAAATACTTATGAGAGAGTCGACATTCATGTCACCAGAATGGCTTGCCCCTGAAATTGTGACCTCTCATTGAAGTGCTTATGAAAAAGCTGATGCAGATTCAAGGTTAGACCCATTGCAAAATTGTAGCTTTTTTTTTCTTGGGGACATGTTTTATCCCACTTTCTCTTTGATTTTTGTTTTTTTTTTTGGCTACAAGGTGAACCTACTTTGGGTTCTACACATTGCGGGATGCTTTCCATTGGGTGAACTCTATGATACCTAATGGACTTTGCTTAGGTGCAACTGTATCGTGCCTGTAGGATAGGTGTTTCCTCCCTGGGATGAGTTGCATTAGATTCGCTTGGGCTTTGACCAGCCCATAGAAGCTCCCCATGGGATGAGTTGCATTATGTCTGCAATGGATTCTATGGTTAACTTAAAGGATTCCATGTACATTGGAAGGGTTTGCAAGCTCAGTAATGTAGTAGAAGGTACAGAAATGTAAGGTGGAAGGGATAAATGCAAGTAGGCTATAGCAGGGTAAATAGGGATGTACACTCTTGAGTAGCTTGGTTAGTCTAAACATGCACATCAAAGCAATGTGGTGACTTGTCGCTGCGATGAGGTACATCTCTACATGACCACCTCCGAGGCTTCATCCTATGAACACAACATAGAGAAAATAAGAAAACAACCACACAACATAAGATGAGAGTAAACTATTGGATGTAAGGATGTTACGAGTGCTATAATAGCTAGACCAGTTGCAAGTGTTTGAAGAGCCAGTAACAATGTCGAGGTGATGACATTGCAACTACTCCAAAGGGTTGTGCTAACGATGAGAGCTCAAAGCACCAACAACATGCCTAAGGCTGGTAATGGTGCAAGTGCAACCTAGAGCTGGTAGTGCTAATGGCCATGGCAGGAGCTTTGGAAGGTCAGGAAAATGCCTAAGGATGATTTTGGAATATCAGCAAGATTCCAAGGGGTGGTAACACTACAAATGTTCTAGAGGCCTCTCCCGATGACAGGAAATCCATTCTAAAATAGCAGTGTCCCCACCTCACCCACAAAAGGTAGGTAAATGATGTGAATTTAGAAGTATTCTTACTCGCTTGTCTGTAGAACTATGTGTGATGGATGAGTTGTGTAATTTTAATGTCATGGCAGATAGTCTATGTCAATTTATAGTCATAGCAGACTTTTCCTTACCAGTTTATAGTTGTAGCGGACTATCTATGATAGGTTATAGTCATAGTGGACTATCGATGTTAGTTTTGCTTCATAGTAGAAGAATGCTTACCTTACTCTGTTGATGTGTAGTGTTGCATGCTAGGTGTAGTATGGCTTCCTACAAAATGGACCAAAAAATGTTAAGTAGAACCTATCTTAATGAGAGCAATATACATAAAATGAAGGAAAACAATGTAACAAAATTTCACCTACGTATGCACATGTGATGTTAAAAAAGCAAGAAATGCATGGGCTTTTTTTAGGCCACGGCAAGCCATGGGTGCTAGTTTAAGGTCTTAGTGGATTATGGAATGCCATTTTAAGGTCTTAGTGGACCATGATACATGCTAGATATGTTGTTTGGGAAAGGCTTGGTGCATCAAAAAAGTGAAGTTGTCTTGAGCATTCACTGGGCCACAAGAAAAATTTAAAATTTTTCTAAGTCTAGGGTGGCTAGAAAAACGAAAAAAAAATTTAAGTCTAGTGACTATGCTCCCACCGAACTATGCTCTACACAATTGACCATAGTCTTGGAATTGGTAAAATATTAAGTAGTCCTAGGGGGTATAAAAGCACATTTTACCTTGGGTAAATCTATCATTGTCGAAGTTGAAAATGCAACTTTCTAGAGCGTAGTGCAATTGGAAGAGTGTAGTTGCTAGAATGTCATGCTGAAGTGGATGCCAGCACCCTAGGCTAACCAATGCTGATGAGGGAGAGTGAGCACTGAGATGCTTGCTGCAAGCACACATGGAGGAATGGAGGGCACCACCATCCACTAGGTAACCCAACTACACTCTTCCTTTTCTTGTCGTTATTTACCTTTGCTTAGCTTTTCTTGTTACTTCAAGGGTTTGGGGCTTAATTTTGGTAGTGCCCTACTACAGTAAGGGCCATTGCCACTATGGCCAATGAGGGAGTGCATAGCTATAAGGGTTTTTTGCTTTATGAGGGTTTGATGACGATGAGTGTAGAAGCAAGGGTTTGACGCGATTTCTGAAGGACAAGCGTTTTTGGCAATGGTGGCCAAGGATAGTTCGCTGCACATGTAGGGTTCCCTATGACATTTTTTTTTGCATTTTACATTTTTCACATGCAAGACAAGGGACGTGGATCTTGGCTACAATTGCCAAGAGCTGCCGCTTGCAAGGTTAAGGGTAGGGCTTATAAAATTTTTTCTATAATAGGAGAAAATGTGTGGCATGGGTTTAGCGATGGTGGCCAAGGGCCACCACCCACAAATTTGGAGCACAATAGAGGATTTCTACCATTTTTTGAAATTTTTTATTTTTGGCATGCATGGTGCAGGGATGAGGATAGTGGCAATAGCCTAGGGCAACCACCTCAGGGTAGGGACGAGGTAGGGCCTTACCCTCTAATTTTTTCTATCATTAGAAAAAATGGGCACAAGCGAGGCTCAGTGCATTGGCAGTCATGGGGGTCATGAGTGTGTCACAACCTAGCATATAAGAGGCTATAGAGGAGTTTCAATACTGAAGGACACATTTTCTACACCCTCTATTTTTCTTTTGAATGGGTAGGACAAGCGGTGTGGCATGCGATGACACCGTCGATGTGGCCCCAAGGGCCATAACTGTGGTTGGCACTCAGCATGTAGGGCACAACAAGAGTGGCTAGCAAGGTAGTGTATAGCACCATGATGGGGTGCTAGGTGGTGAAAGGAGAAGAGTGTTGGGGCAATGGCCAAACCTTAATTCACTGGCCACAGCCAGGACTATGCTTCCATCTCAAAGATGTATTTGTTGTCAAGTGTTTGTTTAAATTATCCCTACTCAATAGTTAGTTTTTGGAGGACTACGCTATCAGGGGAGCATAGCCAGGAGTTAGAAAATTTTCGTGCAATTTGGGACTATGCTCTATGTTGTTCTAGAGCATGACCCAGAGTTAGAAAAATTTGCAGTCTTCCAGACTATGCTACCCAAAGCTAGAAAAATTTCTAAAAATTTTTGCGAAATGGTAAACTTGTAAAACATGAAATGCCAATGCTAAATTGCCAAAACATGCAACCCATAATGCGAAATATGCAAATATGCAAGAAAAAAATGCTAAAGCTATGCAAAATTTTCTATACCCTAATGAGTACTAGGCATGTCAAATGTATGTGTTGACGTCCTATACCCATGGGACCCTAGAGGGCCCTAAGATATTTTTGCTAACCTATGTTATTTTATGCTAATTTTGCTAAGTGTAAGTTTTGAATTTTTTTTTTCAAAAGCTCATTGGCATCCTTTTCTGCATGAGCAAGCTGATGCCCAACATGCCTGCACCAAATATGCGAGTGGATTATCAAGTGGTATGGTTTTGGCTAGGGGTAAGCAATTTCCTAACATTCTTGCTTCAGCACTTCAATGTGATGATGTGATCACACTTAGTAGCTGAGGTTGCAAGTGTCATCACTGAGACATTGCTGCATAGGGCCAACTGAGACATATTGAGATTTATGTCCAATGAGCCCACTACCAATGATGACAAAGCACATGGTTCGACGTGAGGCCCTATGAGCACTCATCTCTTAGCCAAGATTTTGCGAATGCTAAAGTTCTCTTGCTATAATAAGAGTAACACCATCTTTGTTGCTCTGTGCATGCACACTTTATTCAAGAACCCACCTAGAACTACATACTACATTAGAGGTTAAGTTCTCTCATGATTTTTTCATTGTGCTCTTTGCCATTTACTCATGCTAAATTTTCTTGCTCATGCTTATTGCCAAATTTAGAGTTGATGATTAGGGTCTCCACGATGAGGATGAGGCTCTTTCCTTAACCCACACTACCCTAGAGGTGTTCTACTCTAGTTTGAATGTCCAAGAGGCTATCCTTGAGTATCTAGGGGATGATCTAAAGGATTACCCTAAGTGGTACCCAAAGGCATTCGAGTGGTGCAAGACCTATGATTGGCTTGATGAGGAGTGGACTAGTGGTAAACCCAACCTCAAGGGGATTCTTGCATCACCACCACCTCCATCCCACATGCCATTCATGCCATGTAAGTGTCTATCATTTTAGCTTGCTCACATCTACTTGTTAATTTGCCTTTGCAGAATGCTAACATTGTTTTTGCCTATGTTGCAGCCATAGTTGCTTCAGGAGAGGTGATGATGATCATCACAAGCCGCACTGAGGCCATCCTCATTATGAAATATTATGATGTGGAGGATGCACAACATTGGTTGTGCCATCAGGCCTCAGAGGCATTAGCTAGCCAACTCACACATGTTGGGCTGATGGACCTTTTCTTGGCCCTTAGCCCAGGCATTCTAGTGGCCAAAATGGTCACCATTATCGACTCCTTCAGCAACAATGTTTTTCACTTTGTCACCTATATGCATGGAGTGAGGGTAGTCTTAGACCTTAGTGAGGCCTTCTTCATCAACCTCTTCAACCTTTCCGCTAAGGTTCCATTGGTCATTGACAAGGCCAATAAAGAGGTGGACTAAAAAGGAGAGATTGAGAACTGGTTGGGAGCCACCTGATCTTACAAAGGCATCCCGATTAAAGACATGCATGTGCATGAGGTCTGGGAGCTCTACCCTCTTGTTCATTCCTATGCCTTCCTGAAGCTGCTCTCCCAAGGAAAAATCCTTGGAATTGAGCAGGTGTAGGTGATGAAGGAGGTGCTGTAAGAGGGCACAAGATTCAACTAGGCCTTTTACATTGCCACCAACCTACATGTAGAGATCACTAGGCTACACTACAACCTCCAAGCGAGGTCTCATGTACACTTCACATTCTTTGCAACATATCTACGAAGGTTTGTCGAGCTCCTAGTGGTTCAAGATAGTAGGCGATGGGTAGTGCAAGACTGTGAGTAGCTATCTAAGCCTTGGGTAAAGCACATGTTCACAACCACTTGCTTGCAGGACCCCTCCAAAGGAATCAATGAATCATACTCTATGATGACCAAAGGTCACTTAGGGTAGTCACATTATTCCCATGATAATGTAAGCAAATGTTTCCTAATTGAGATCAAGAATGTAAACAAGATTGACTGCTATATCATGGAAATGGTGGGACCATCTAAGGCAAAGATCAAGAGGCCATGCCCAATAGAGGAATCTGCTCTTGTGATTGGATAAGCAAGCACCAACAAGATCTACTTTAAGATCCCCAATTTGTGCATAGATGTTGCAGGTTAGTATATGTGCAGGTGCAAGATGCATTGGTTTTTGAATTTTAATGTTTATATTTTAATGTTTTTGCTTCTATGTCATACTAATGCTAAAACGTTATGTTTGTAAATTAGGCAAGAAGGCTACCAAAGTAGTGGCGATAACTATAGTAGAGACAGCCCCTCCTCAAGTTGAGAAGGGGGAAGTGCACAAGGAGGAGCTACATGAGGCTGGAGAGATCCTCCAGCAGTTTAAAGTGGAGGGGCTATTCTACCCTAACAAGGGTGATTTTACCAACCTCTTTGATGGTGTGCAACTAGGAAATCCCCCTGCTCTCACACCTAAAGGCTTGCTAGGTAAGTGCCCTAGATTGTCATCTATTGTTGCTCTTCTACTCTTGCATCTTTTGTTGTTCAGTTGTTGCTTATTGCATTGTTGTATCACAACCCCAAATGAGCCCGCCAACAATCAACCATCCATGTCTTCCTACCACATGAAGCCGTGGGTAGAAATGCTAGACAAGTTTACCTTCATAGAAGGCATTTTTTAGGACATGGTAGATCACCTATAGCAAGAAGATCCTGAGCTTGGTATGCATATAATGTTTCTTTGGTTATGTTTCTTTACTAATTTAATGCTTCGTCCATGGCTAAGGTTAACTTGCTTATTATATGCCAATAGGTTCCAAGCTTCCCTGGGATCTGAGTAGGGTGGTGAAAGTAGATGCCATACCTGAGTTCCCTCCTAAAGTGGAGCAAGTTCCTCGTCACATGTACAAGGAAACTAGCAAGTGCATGCTTTCCTACATGAAAGCATTATGGATCTGCAGGTGCTCAAACAAGCACCTGTGGAAGTGCATGCATGAACTTTAAGAGAGAGTGGCAAGCTAGGACATGAAGATCAAGGATCTTCAATGCTAATATAACTTCTTGGCAACTTTCTCATAGGGAGATAGTACATGGTAGACTACAAAGATTAATTATGCCACCTAGGAGATAGTACCGGTCAGCTATTTGGGGCAAGAATGAGGCCACCTAGGAGATCATTGAGCAGCAGTTACAGATGGATCTACTTGCCTAGAAAAACTAGGATTCGAAGAATTTTAGTGCTAGGGTGTGCAAGTGGGGCCACACGCAAAAGAACTACAAACACTACTATAAGAACGAGCGAGATGCATATCTTCGACAACTCAAGGAGGAGTACACTGAGTGTCGCTACTTTGAGATGTTTGTTGAGGTGATTGGTGGGAGATGGGCCTTTAAGATATTCTCTCATCATACAGTGGTTAGTCGTTCCCTAGAGAGGCAGATTGTTATGCCTTTAGGGAAGGCTTCATCTACTACATTTTTCATGAAGCCACTTGCATGGACCTCCATGGACAAAGGCAAGACCTTTGCAGGAGTTTACTTTGGCCATGAGGACTAGACACAACTATTAGAGGCCGAGATCCTCCAATGCTTAGAGAAGGGCCTTGATAGCTTTCCTCCAAACATGGTTCACACAAGACCTTGTCAAGTTAGTTCTTTATGTTGTTTTTATGCTTTTCATGTTAGTTTGTATATTTGTACATTTTCTTACAAGTTTACTATTTTATTGCTATTGTATTATTAACAAGAACCAAGTGATGTTGTAGGCCCTAGTGGTGTGATGAATGAAGAAGGACCTCCACTCCGACGTAGTACTATTAGTTGAGTAGATCCTGATCTAACCCTGTTGTTAGGAATTTTTTGCATTTTTGTGCATTTTTTGTTGTATGGTGCAGATGCCCATACCATGTATTATTATTTTTATAAGATGACACAAATTTTTTACTACATGAACTATATGATGTATGCATTTATTTGTTATATGTTTGATGCTAATAACGTGATGAACTTGAGACTAGGCCACTATGGGTCTATGCTAGTTTCACATCATTTCAAGCCATGAGATTACTAGTTTTAGGTCATTTCAGGCCACATGTGTAGATAACTTGTATTGGTAGTTTTAGGCCATTTCGAGCCCTAGTGGTAGTTTAAGGCCATTTCAAGCCATGCAATGTAAGGAAAAGTGTTGCCAGTATAAGGCCATTGTGGGCCATGTGATAGTTTAAGGCCTTTTTAGGCCATCCCATGCTATTTTAAGGCCATGGCAAGTCATGAAATTTTTGTAGTTATTAGTTTTATGATTTTTATGTATTTTTCTATTTTTCATGTGTAAAATGATAAGTAAACAAGTAAAAATGTAAACTAAGCAAATGCATGATGAAGCAAACAATGCAGAAATGCAAACAACCTAGCTAAACATTAATGTACAAACAAGATGCAAGAAAACAAGGTATGCAAGAGTTATGGGGTAGGTAGGCACCTAGTGCACATTGGACTAAGGGAATATGCCTTAGTCGCGTAGTTGCTTCCTAGTCTGATGTGGGTTAAGGGGCACGTAGGACCTAGATGGTACAATGTGGTACTCACCTTGACCTTTGTTAGCTATGTCGAAGGGAAATTCTACCCATAAAGCATTCTTCAATAGGTCAATGAATCCCTTTGGTTCCTCAGGTTGGTCTACCACACCTGTTTCACCCTCATCCTTCATGAGAGGCATGTCATCAAGAAACTTTACCTCTAACCCTTGTTCTATATTAATGTTGCAAATAGTTAGAGGGGCTGCGTTGTCACCATAGATGATAACCTCTCCACCTTTGTACAAAAGGTAGATTTTTGATGGGTAGGGGAGGAGACGGCCCACAACTGGGCTAATTAGGGCCTACCCAAGATAAAGTTAAAACCTAGCATCTCCTTAATCACAATGAATTCTGCGGTGGTGGGGAATTACTCCACTACCATGAAGGCTATCTTGACTACTCCCCTTACAACAATGCACGACCCATTAAAAAATTTTAGGAATGTTGTCTTTGTGGGTTTAATTTGGTTAGCAAGACCTAGCTTGTTGACAACTATGTATGGGATGACATTAGTTTCTACCCCATCGTTGACATGCACCTTGCGGATTCTACACTTCTCCAAGTAGATGGTGATGAACATTAGCGTAGTGATGACCTGATCCTTCTCAGGGTCAACCTTGATCACCTGATCATAAAATGTCAGGGGCATTAAACTCAATTCCTATGGTGTAGGGGGAAGCATCACAATGTGGATAAATTGCTTATCCACTAGGATGTCTTCCATAATAGGAATGGAGATCAACATGTGCACCAAGGCTTTGCAGTGCATGGAGGAGGTCATGATAAGTTCATACAAGCTCAGTGTTATGTTCTTTTACTTCAAAGTCTATTTGACCTATGCCAATGAATCAAGGAAGTCCTTGTTGCTATCTACTACCTTGTTGTTGGCCTTCATCTCCTTCATGTGGTTCAAGAGATGAATCTGTAGAGGAGATTTGTGCTTTGTTTTCCATGCTTGTTTTGGGGCCTTAGTCCTCTATTGCTGGTTTCTTGTGGTGGCCCTCTCAGTTGATTTGTCCATGGAGACAAAGGACAAGGAAACAGACTTTTGTGGGCCTAATGCCCTTTACTCCTAGTTCTACCTAACCATTTTTTTAGTATGGAACTCATTAGGCCTTCCAGGTTGCCATCTCAACTGCCTATTGATGTCACTTGTAGGATGATTCCTTGGGTGAGCACGGGTTGATGTATGGCCCACCACCAAACTTTGAGCAAATAAGGAGTCCACACATTGCGACACCCTTACTACAAAGGGTGACTGGGTTGTTGTTGCTACAACATGCTGTGGGATCCTAGCCACAAAGGGTGTTTTGGGTGCCTGAGGTGGTGCTCTAACAATGAAAGGGATCCTCAAACTAGTTGACATCAAAGAGGCCCTAGTGTTGCCAAAGGGCACATGAACCACAAATGGCTCCTGTACTGGTTCTAAGTTGTCATCAATGTTGATAGCATAGATGGTGTACCCTATACCGCTTGCATTAAGAGGATCCTTGTAGACCCTAATTGATTGGTTTTGTGGGCAAATTGGGTTGGTTTCACCCAGGACAAACTCATCCCTATCAATCATGCATGGTATGTCATCTTGTAAGACCATGCAAAAATCTATATCATGACCAAGCAATTGGTGATAATGGTAAAACTAGTCTAGCTAAAAATGCTTAGGAACTAGAGGCTAGTTTGGAAAAGTCACTGAGGGATTCTTGAGGAGCTCGTAACATCTATCTATTGGCATATTTTGGCCATTTCATAGAACAGTATGGCTTTGAGATTAGAGATAGTCCAAAGCTTCTTGCCATGCATGAAGAATTTGGAGGATGGAGACCTAAGTCGAGTGTTTTAAGATATGATTTTCTAGAAACAAGGGCTGTATTTGGTAGACGCTAATAAGAAATCACGATTTTTTTTGAGACATTGAAATGAAGCAGTTTTATTTATTTTATAATCAGTGCATCCAAAGTTGTGTGAGGATGCCACAAGGTGAAGTAAAATCTGTGATGCTCAGGATAAAAAAGATGGTTTTTGGTATGAGGGTTATTGGCATCTGTGTTCGCAAATGTTGTCAGCTGCCAAGCTAAGGCATTTTCTAAGTTCCAAATTCAAAATTTAAAATCAATAGATTGTATGAATAACAAAATGGAGAAATTATCAGTGGATGTTTGCGAAATGATGGAGAAGATATTGTTAATTTAAAGTTGAGTATAGAAAATGAAAATTTTGCAAATGGAACAATTGTCATAGAAGACGGTGTTGAATCAGACGCTACTAGGAGGTCTTGGGAACCTCCTGCAGTCAATTCTTGGGCATTTCAAGGACGTGAGAAGGTGATTTTTTTTTCTTTAAGGAGCTTTCTGATAGCAGTGATGGTAAAATATTGCACCATAATGAGTACGGTAATGGAAACGGGATGACGGCCAGGAACAGAGAAAAATCGCCGTTGGAACTCTGCTTGAGCATGATTTTGGAATTCTATTCCCAACTCAAAATGAAAAAGAACAGCTCTAGAGAAAATACAAGCGTGGAAGCTAATGGCTTATCTTCACAGACGGTACTTTTTTGGCTACTAGGATGACATATATTTATTGAAAGACATTAACAAGCGGTAAGAAAAACGCTGGGCATCATTCACGCAATCTAGGGTTTGCTCGGGTGCACGGAACTAAACACCACATGCATGGACACATCCTCAAACTTCTCTCCCACCAGCAAAGAATCGCTTCTGCTCTTTCCAGAAATAGCGGCAGCACCGGCGATAGGCAACTCATGCTCAATTTCCTCCACTCCTGCTGTGAATTCCCAGTCATCCAATTCCTAGCTACTGCGCACTGGGTCCACCGACGAGCACTCAACTCTTCCTGGCAAGATCGTTGCCCTGAACACACTCTACGGCCAAATCTGGCTCGCTGAATTTGCTCTCCAAAACGTCATAGCACCTGTTTTAGCTTTTGCTCACAACATGACTCATCAGATCCTACGCTTGCACAGGTCCCTTTCAAAGAATCTACAAACAGAGGCATCTTCGTCGATAAATTCATGTTTCCTCTCCCGGCCAAGGCCTGCACTGCGCTCCAAGACCTGCACCAAGGCCAGAATGTGTATTGCCATGCCAGAAAATCTTGGCTAAGACTCTGCCATTGGAAAGTCATGCCTTCTGCTGTGATTCACAAAGGATTAATATGCGGAGAGTTACGTCAGTATCATCGGTGTTGTTTTTAAAATAAAGACTTTTGAGTTGGATGGGAAGACGATAAAATTTCAAATCTGGAATATCGCGGGTCAAGAAATATTCAAGACAATGTAAGCATCAAGTTAAGGGTAAAAGATATGACT